>RCUC01090545.1:0-11792 GCA_003697995.1 Taxidea taxus jeffersonii | reverse complement strand
TTCATGGCACATCCTAAATTCTTTGTTGTTAACTTACCCTGGAGTAGAGTCCATCTTAAGAACCCACTTTCTTTGCTTGTTCATAAGAAGCAACTCCTCTTCGGTTTAAGTTTGATCATGAGATCCCAGCAGCTCAGTCCTGTCTTCAGGCCCCACTTCTAATTCTGGGTCTCTGGCTGTTTCCGCCTCCTCTGCAGTGACTTGCTCCACGGAAGTCCTGAGCCCCTCAAAGTCACCCATAAGGGCTGGAATCAACTTCTCCAAAACTCCTGTGAAGGTGTGTATGTTGACCTCTTCCCATGAATCATGAATGCTCTTAAAGGCATCTAGAATGGTGATTCCTTTCCAGAAGCTTCTTAATTTACTTTGCCCAGATCCAGCTGAAGAATCACTCTCTCTGGCAACCATAGCATTATGGGATGTACTTCTTAAATACAAAGATTGGAAAGTTGGAATGACTCCTTGATCCAGGGACTGCAGAATGGATATTCTTTTAGTGGGCATGAAAACAGTATTAATTTCAGTTTCATCTCCATCAGAGTTCTTGGGTGACCAGGTGCATTGTCAATGAGCAGTCATATTTTGAAAAGAACTCTTTTTTCTGAGCAGTGGTTCTCAACAGTGGACTTAAAACATTCAGTAAACCATGCTATAAACAGATGTGCTGTCATCCAGGCTTTGTTGTTCCCTTTGTAGGGCACAGGCGGAGTAGATTTGGCATCATTCTTAAGGTTCCTGGGATTTTCTGAATGGTCAGTGAGCACTGGCTTCAGCTTAAAGTCATCACCTGCATTAGCCCCTAACAAGACAGCTTGTCCTTTGAAGCTTTGAAGCTAGACACTGACTCTTCTCCAGCTGGGAAAGTCCTAGATGGGCTCTTCTTCCACACTAAGGCTATTTTTGTCTACATTGAGGATCTGTTGTTTAGTGTAACAACTTTCACTAATTATCTTAGCCAGAGCTTCTGCACACTCAAGCTTTTTGCACTCAAGTTATGGAGATGGCTTCTTTCCTTGAAGTGCATGAGCCAACCCCCATGAGCTTCAAGTGTTTCTTCTGCATCTTCCCCACCTCTCAGCCTCCATGGTACTGAGGCGAGGGCCTTGCTCTGGATGAGGCATTGGCTTACAGGAGTGTTGTGGCTGGTTTGATCTATCCGACCACTCAAAAACTTTCTCCATATCACCAGTAAGTCTGTCTTGCTTACTTACCTTTTGTGTTTTCTCTAGAGTAGCACCTTCAATTTTCTTCAAGGACTTTTCCTTTGCAGTCATAACTTGGCACAAGAGGCCCATTTTTTTGGCCTATCTTGACTTGACATGCTTTTTTCACTAATGTAATCATTCCTACTTTTGATTTGAAGAGAAAGATGTGATTCTTTCTTTCACATGAACCTTTAGAAGCTATTGTAAGGCTATGAATTAGCCTAATTTCAATATTGTTCTGTCTCAGGGGATAGGGAGGTCCAAGGAAAGAGAGAGAGAGAGAGAGAGACAGGGGGACGACCATGGAGCGGTCAGGATACATACACAACATCCATTGATTCAGTTAACCATCTTATGTGGGGTTGGTTTGTGGTGCCCCAAGGGAATTACGGCAGTAACATCAAAAGTCACTGATCCCAGCTTCCACAACAAATATGAGAAAGTTTTAAATGCTGTGCGAATCACTAAAATGTGACACAGGGACACAGAGTGTGCAAATACTATTGGGAAAATGGCATCTGTAGACTCGTGTGAGGCAGGATTGCCACAAACTTTCAATTCTTAAAAAACACAATTATCTGTAAAGTACAATAAAGCAAAATGCAACAAAATGAGGGATGGCTGGACTTAATATTGACCAGGTTTCACTTTACACAGTGTTGATGTCGGGTTCATTTTCTAGATGAGGGACAAAGACATACAAGATGGTAAGACCCTTGCTCAAGGAACCCCAAATGGTGTGACCCTAAAGCCTATGTATATCCAGCTCCCAGGGATGTCGTTTAGAGGCTACACAACATTTCGAGTTGTTTAGAGGTCTGTTTAGCTTCAGACCTTAACGCAAATGTCTTGTCCCCCAGAGATGGGCTCATTGGGCTTCCCACACTACAGTTGGGCTCTGTGTGGCTTTGGGAAGGGGCATGGAGAGACTTGCAGGGATAGCTACTTACTGATGCACTTGAGATTGGGAATTGTCCAGTGGGCAGTGTTCATGGTCTTGTTGAACACGCATTCTGTCAGGCTGGATGTCCCAGCTTTACGCTTGAAGCCGGAGTTACACGTGTACCGCTCCCTGGAGTTCACGCTGTAACTCTTGACCCGGATGGCTGCATGTTCCACTGACTTGGGAGGAGGGCATGTGATGCCTGCAAGGATGCAGATAAGACAGGGGAGAGGAACACATTTCAGCTTGTTCAGAAGGTGTTCTTCAGGGCAACCTGGGCGGCACTCAGTGCCTTTTGTCTGGCTTTGTGAGGTGCCCCTTAGAATACACCCCAGATTCTAAGCATGTGGAAAATGTTCAGTAGGGGCTCTCATCATTTAGAAGCCTTCCAGGAGCCGTATCTTAAGTGCTCACCATCCAACACGGCTAGGGACTGTGGAGTCATCCATGGAAATCCCTCTCACTTCCCATCAGTCTCTCACCGTCTCTAGCTCTTTGGCCCCATCCAGCCTGGCTTCTGTGCTCTCTTGCCTGAAAGCAGCAATAATCTTTGAATTGGTCTCCCCGCCTGTTCTCCCCGAAAGCCTTTGATTCACCTCCTTAATACAGCCAGTCATCTTCAGAAATGCGCATTGGATGATTCACTCCTTCCTGGTTGCCTGCTGTTCTTAGAATAAAAGCTAAATCCTCAAGAAGTCTCCAAGGCTCTGCTGGACCTGCCCCCGCCCCCTAGCTACTCTTCCCCCTGGTCACACTGGTCTTGGGTCACCCTCATCCGTGCCGCTCACCATGCCCACTGCTCTCCCCAGCCCATCTCCTGTCATCCTTCCTAATGTGAACATGACTTGCTCAGGAAAGCCTTCCCTCCTCTCCCCCTCCCCACCCAGTCAGCCAGGTCCCATAGCTCTGTGTTCTCTCCCTGCGCAGTCAGCCACTCTTATGGTTGCATTTAAAGACAATGAGATGCTGCAGTGGCTGTGTCCCATCATTGTCACTTTGAGCGGTGGAGGGTGGGGACCACATCTGTCTCGCCCAACACTGGATTCTCTGAGCCTTGTACAATAGCTGGCAAGCAAAGGTGTTCAAGAAAGAGTTGTTCAGACAATGATGCTTATTTTGCATGTGCCCTTTGCCCCACCAATTTCATTTCTAAATTTACCTTACAGATACACTGGTATATTTATGGAGTGAGTACGTACAAAGTAATAGCCAGTACAATCGTAATAGCCAATACCTGTAAATTACCTTGTATGTGGTCAGTGGAGACTAATTCAGTAAATTACAATACAGCTACCCTGCGAAGAAGTACCACCAGCTCTTTACATAGAGGAAGAAACCTCTCTGTGCACTGGAGTGGAAGGATCCCCAAATGCACGGTTAAGTTAGGAAGAAAAGGGAGAGAACCCTATGTTTTATATGCTACCTTCAGTGAAGAAAGAAAAAAATGGTACCTGTACACAGTGTTTGTTTATACATAACCTCTCTGAAAGGATGCAAGAGACTATTAACACTGGAGATGAGGCAGCTGGGAATACACCGGGAGAAACTTTTTACTGAATGCCTTTTCATACTTTCTGAATTTTTCGTGGTGCAAATGTTTTACCTGTTAAGAATGCTTTTGAAGGCTGCCTGGATGGCTCAGTTGGTTAACATCTGCCTTTGGCTCAGGTCACGATCCTGCAGTCCTGGGATCGAGCCCCGCATGAGGCTCCCTGCTCAGCGGGAAGCCTGCTTCTCCCTCTCTGTCTCCCCTCTCTTCCCTGCTTGTGTTCTCTCTTGCATTTAACAAGCAGATGCTGACCAGTCAGAACAGTTGCAGGTGATAATTGGGACAGGGTGTGGGGGGGATGACCACTGGCCCCAGATGAAAGGCCACATGGATGAGGCCGGCAGAATATTAGCTGTGCCTTGTGTTATACACTGTTTTAAATATATGAAATACTTCATAATAGAAAGGCAGAGGATGGGAGATTTTAAAGGACGCTGCCACAGGAACTCAGAAATCTTGGGTGAGCTAGCACAGGAGAGGGATAAATCCTGCTGAGTGGAGGTGTTCAGTGCCTTGGCTGTACCACGTTGCCTGCTACATGAATGTGAGAAATGCAGAAGATTCTGGAATTAGTAATTTTTGCCTTTCTCTGAACAAGTGAAGGCAGCTTGGGGAAAAATTGAAGGCGAGAAGGTTTGCAAGGTCATCTGGGAAGATTCTGGACACCCCTTTGGGAGACAACCCCCTCCAGTCACTCCCAGAAGACTGTGGGTATGACAAAGCGCATGTCAAGTGATACCTTTTCTTAGGTGAATGTCACCAAAAGAAGGTAAGAGCCAGAGCTAGAATGATTCGAGTTTTTTCTAACTTGTACAGCTATGTTAAAAATTTCCCTCTTCTGCTAGGGACCTAATCAATATGGACATGGGTAATGTGTCAGATCTAGAGTTCAGAATGACGATTCTCAAGGTGCTAGCCGGGCTCAAAAAAGGCATGGAAGATATTAGAGAAACACTGTCCAGAGAAATAAAAGCCCTTTCTGGAGAAATAGAAGAACTAAAATCTAACCAAGTTGAAATAAAAAAAGCTATTAATGAGGTGCAATAAAAAATGGAGGCTCTTACTGCTAGGACAAATGAGGCAGAAGAAAGAATTAGTGATATAGAAGACCAAATGACAGAGAATAAAGAAGCTGAGCAAAAGAGAGACAAACAACTGCTGGACCACGAGAAGAGAATTCAAGAGATAAGTGATACCATAAGACAAAACAACATTAGAATAATTGGGATTCCAGAAGAAGAAAGAGAGAGAGGAGCAGAAGATATTTTGGAGAGAATTTTTGTAGAGAATTTCCCTAATGTGGCAAAGGGAACAAGCATCAAAATCCAGGAGGTGCAGAGAATCCCCCTCAAGATCAATGAGAATAGGTCCACACCCCTCCATCTAATAGTAAAATTTACAGTCTTAGCGACAAATAGAAAATCCTGAAAGCAGCCTGGGACAAGAAGTCTGTAACATACAATGATAAAAATATTAGATTGGCAGCAGACTTATCCACAGAGACCTGGCAGGCCAGAAAGAACTGGCATGATATATTCAAAGCACTAAATGAGAAAAACATGCAGCCAAGAATACTGTATCCAGCTAGGCTATCACTGAAAATAGGAGAGTTAAAAATCTTCCAGGACAAACAAAAACTGAAAGAATTTGCAAACACCAAACCAGCTCTATAGGAAATATCGAAAGGGGTCCTCTAAGCAAAGAGATGCCCTAAAAGTAGTAGACCAGAAAGGAACAGAGACAATATACAGTAACAGTCATCTTACAGGCAATACAATGGCACTAAATTCCTATCTCTCAATAGTTACCCCGAATGTAAATGGGCTAAATGCCCCGATCAAAAGACACAGGGTATCAGAATGGATAAAAAAACAAAACCTGTCAATATGCTGCCTACAAGAAACTCATTTTAGACCCAAAGACACCTCCAGATTTAAAGTAAGGGGGTGGAAAACAATTTACCATGCTAATGGACATCAAAAGAAAGCTGGGGTGGCAATCCTTATATGAGATCAATTAGATTTTAAGCCAAAGACTATAATAAGAGATGAGGAAGGACACTATATCATACTCAAAGGGTCTGTCCAACAAGAAGATCTAACAATTTTAAATATCTATGCCCCTAACGTGGGAGCAGCCAACGATATAAACCAATTAATAACAAAATCAAAGAAACACATCGACAATAATACAATTTAATAGTAGGGGACTTTAACACACCCCTCACTGAAATGGACAGATCATCCAAGCAAAAGATCAACAAGGAAATAAAGGCCTTAAATGACACATTGGACCAGATGGACATCACAGATATATTCAGAATATTCCGTCCCAAAGCAACAGAATACACATTCTTCTCTAGTGCCCATGGAACATTCTCCAGAATAGATCACATCCTGGGTCATAAATCAGGTCTCAACAGGTATCAAAAGATTGGAATCATTCCCTGCATATTTTCAGACCACAATGCTCTGAAGCTAGAACTCAATCCCAAGAGGAAATTTGGAAAGAACAAATACATGGAGACTCAACAGCATCCTTCTAAAGAATGAATGGGTCAACCAGGAAATTAAAGAAGAATTGAAAAAATTCATGGAAACAAATGATAATGAAAACACAACGGTCCAAAATCTGTGGGACACAGCAAAGGCAGTCCTGAGAGGAAAATATTTAGCGATACAAGCCTTTCTTAAGAAACAAGAAAGGTCTCAAATACACAACCTAACCCTACACCTAAGGAGCTGGAGAAAGAACAACAAAGAAAGCCTAAACCCAGCAGGAGAAGAGAAATCATAAAGATCAGAGCAGAAATCATTGAAATAGAAACAAAAAAAAACCAATAGAACAAATCAACAAAACTAGGAGTTGGTTCTTTGAAAGAATTAATAAGATTGATAAACCCCTGGCCAGACTTATCCAAAAGAAAAGAGAAAGGACCCAAATAAATAAAATCATGAGTGAAAGAGGAGAGATCACAACCAACACCAAAGAAATACAAACAATCATAAGAACATATTATGAGCAACTCTATGCCAACAAATTCGACAATCTGGAAGAAATGGATGCTTTCCTAGAGACATATAAACTGCCAAAACTGAACCAAGAAGAAATAGAAAACCTGAATAGGCCCATAACCAGTAAGGAGATTGAAACAGTCATCAAAAATCTCCAAACAAACAAAAGCCCAGGGCCAGATGGCTTCCCAGGGGAATTCTACCAAACATTTAAAGAAGAATTAATTCCTATTCTCCTGAAACTGTTCCAAAAAATAGAAATAGAAGGAAAACTTCCAAACTCATGTTACGAGGCCAGCATCACCTTGATCCCAAAACCAGACAAGGATCCCATCAAAAAGAGAATTACAGACCAATATCCTTGATGAACACAGATGGAAAAATTCTCACCAAAATACTAGCCAGTAGGATCCAACAGTACATTAAAAGGATTATTCACCACGACCGAGTGGGATTTATTCCAGGGTTGCAAGGTTGGTTCAACATCCACAATTCAATCAATGTGATACAACACATTAACAAAAGAAAGAATAAGAAAAAAAAAGAAAGAACAAGAACCATATGATACTCTCAGTAGATGCTGAAAAAGCATTTGACAAAGTACAGCATCCCTTCCTGATCAAAACTCTTCAAAGTGTAGGGATAGAGGGCACATACCTCAATATTATCAAAGCCATCTATGAAAAACCCACCACAAATATCATTCTCAATGGAGAAAAACTGAGAGCTTTTCCGCTAAGGTCAGGAACACGGCAGGGATGTCCGCTATCACCACTGCTATTCAACATAGTACTAGAAGTCCTAGCCTCAGCAATCAGACAACAAAAAGAAATTAAAGGCATCCAAATGGGCAAAGAAGAAGTCAAACTATCACTCTTTGCAGATGGTATGATACTATATGTGGAAAACCCAAAAGACTCCACTCCAAATCTGCTAGAACTTGTACAGGAATTCAGTAAAGTGTCAGGATATAAAATCAATGCACAGAAATCAGTTGCATTTCTTTACACTAACAACAAGACAGAAGAAAGGGAAATTAAAGAGTCCATCTCATTTACAATTGCACCCCAAACCATAAGGTACCTAGGAATAAACCTAACCAAAGAGGCAAATAATCTATAATCAGAAAACTAAACTATAAAGTACTCATGAAAGAAATTTAGGAAGACACAAAGAAATGGAAAAATGTTCCATGCTCATGGATTGGAAAAACAAATATTGTGAAAATGTCTATGCTACCTAAAGCAATCTACACGTTTAATGCAATCCCTATCCAAATCCCATCCATTTTTTTCAAGGAAATGGAACAAATAATCCTAAAATTTATAGGGAACCAGAAAAAGACCTCAAATAGCCAAAGGAATAGTGAAAAAGAAAGCCAAAGTTGGTGGCATCACAATTCCAGACTTCAAGCTCTACTACAAAGCTATCAAGACAGTATGGTACTGACACAAAAACAGACAGACACACAGATCAATGAGACAGAATAGAGAGCCCAGAAATAAACCCTCAACTTTATGGTCAACTAATCTTCAGCAAAGCAGGAAAGAATGTTCAATGGAAAAAAGACAGCCTTCAACAAATGGTGTTGGAAAATTGGACAGCCACATGCAGAAAAATGAAATTGGACCATTTCCTTATACCACATATGAAAATAGACTCAAAATGGATGAAGGACCTCAATGTGAGAAAGGAATCCATCAAAATCCTTGAGGAGAACACAAGCAGCAACCTCTTCGACCTCCGCGGCAGCAACTTCTTCCTAGGAACAACGCCAAAGGCAAAAAAAATGAACTGTTGGGACTTCATCAAGATCAAAAGTTTTAGCACAGCAGAGGAAACAATTAACAAAACCAAAAGACAGCTGACAGAATGGGAGAAGATATTTGCAAATGACATATCAGATAAAGGGCTAGTATCCAAAATCTATAAAAAGCTTAGCAAACTCAATACCCAAAGAACAAATAATCCAATCAAGAAATGGGCAGAGGACATGAACAGACATTTCTGCAAAGAAGACATCCAGATGGCCAATAGACACATGAAAAAGTGCTCCACATCACTGGGCATCAGGGAAATACAAATCAAAACCACAATGAGATACCACCTCACACCAGTCAAAATGGCTAAAATTAACAAGTCAGGAAATGACAGATGCTGGTGAGGATGCGGAGAAAGGGAACCCTCCTACACTGTTGGTGGGAATGCAAGCTGGTACAGCCACTCTGAAAAACAGCATGGAGATTCCTCAAAAAGTTGAGAATAGAGCCACCCTATGACCCAATAATCACTCTACTGGGTATTTACCCTAAAGATACAAATGTAGTGATCCAAAGGGGCACGTGCACCCGAATGTTTATAGCAGCAATGTCCACAATAGCCAAGTTATGGAAAGAACCTAGATGTCCATCAACAGATGAATGGATAAAGAAGAAGATGTGGTGTATATATATATATATACACACACACACATATACATATATATGTATATACATATACATATATACACACATATATACATATACATATATATGTGTATATATACACACACACACATACATACATACATACATACAATGGAATACTACACAACCATCAAAAAATGAAATCTTGCCATTTGTGATGACGTGGATGGAACTAGAGGGTATTATGCTTAGCGAAATAAGTCAATCGGAGAAAGACAACTATCACATGATCTCCCTGATATGAGGAAGTGGAGATGCAACATGGGGGAGTTGGGGAATAGGAAAAGCATAAATGAAACAAGATGGGATCGGGAGGGAGACAAACCAAAGGAGACTCTTAATGTCATAAAACAAACTGAGGGTTGCTGGGGGTTGGGGGGTAGGGAGAGGGTGGTGGGGTTATGGACATTGGGGAGGGTATGTGCTATGGTGAGTGCTGTGAAGTGTGTAAACCTGGCAATTCACAGACCTGTACCCCTGGGGCTAATAATACATTATGTTTATAAAAAAACTAAAAAATTAAAAAAAAGAGGATGTACACTTTAAACTTAAAAAAAAAAGTCCCTCTTCTTATAATTAGAATCCAAAAGATTTGAGCAAGATTTAGATCCCACAATTTTCCCCACTATGAAACTCCCTGGCTACAAGCAACGTCCTGGGACCTGCCTGCTCATGCACATTCATTTCATTTTTGTGGCATTTCTACAGATAGGTGCTCAGTAGATCTGCAGAATAAGCTGGTCTAATGGCTTGGGGGCTTGACACCTGGTCAAGTTTTCTCTCATGTCTGGGTTTTGGAATGTACCAGGAGCAGAGAGTTCTAGTCTGAAAGTCTGGCGATTGAGCTACCTGTGTGTGCTGTATACTGTCTGGACCCCAAGTGGTTGAGGTCAGCTCAGTCACTACCCGGATTCAACCTTGGTGCTAGGTCTCAGGGGGACGGATTCTGGAAAATGTCACCATCTTCTGCAGCTCCGCATGTCACAGTGAGGATTCTGGCTTCCAGAACATGAATCCCCACCAGTCCTGGCAAATGTAATGTTTCTGATCTTAAGCTGGGCGTTCTAAGCGTGGCTGGTTTCCTTCTGTCTTCCACAAGTAAGTTGCTCTTGTCTGATGTACTCGAATAGTCCCTGTGTGTGCTTTCCAGCAAGCTGAGCCTTCTTTGAGTTGGGTAGGATCTGGGGTCAGCTTTGACTGGCCATGGGCCCCCAAATGGCAGCTTTCTCCTTCCTTCTTACCTGCTCCATGGGAGTTGGCCTGTCTCTGCCTAGAAACCCTAGCTTTTGGGACTAGGGCCCTGACTGCCCCCTGCCCAGGTCTTTCCCATCTTTTCCTCCAGAAAGCAGTCCCTGGATTGTCACACTGCCCAGCCGCTGGCTCAGGTTTGGATGTCCAAGAACATCTACTGTAATTGGCCACGACACATACTAACCGCCTGGACCCCTAATGCAATGTCCCCCTGGCTGGGTGGGCCTCCTCAGGTACTAGAATCAGAGGGATCCCCTCCAAATTCAGAATGTGGTCAGAACAATCTACTGGAAGGGCCTGGCAGCCCACAGATAGACCAGCCCACCGGTGGGTCAACTGTCAGACTCTCTCCTCCTCCTTCAGGAAGGCCTCCCTGTGGGCTCTCCTGGCTGCAGTCCCAGCGTGTCTCCCACCCGAGCCCACTGAGCTAAGACAGCTCCATGGGTGAGGTCTTAAGAAAGGGAAATGGATTGTTTGATTTTTGTTCTTAATCCAATCACTGACTTTTCTTTTCAAATTCCATCGGCATAGAATCTTACATTTTGCACAACACAGTATACGACTGTGCTGTTCTGATAGTCTCAGTGTTCTCTCCTCACTCACGTGGCCTCCAGAGCAGACTCGAACATTTCCTCTTCAGAGACGTCATAAGACAATCTTCATCTCACTTACCAGTCTTCTGAAAGCATTATTTTCTTACTATTTCTAGAAACAAAGTCAATAGGAGACAGAAGAAATCTGTCTGCTTGGATTTACGCCCTTCACCATCCCTGCCCCCTCTCTCCCATCTGTCTGGTCTTTGGGTTGTGTCCTGTTTGCCCGAATCCCTTCCAGAACATTTTTATTCACCAGGTAGTGCTCAAGCTCCATTTTAATTTCAAATAATGTTCTGAATCTACTGATCTTCTCTCTCTTACCTTTTTTTTTTTTCCCCCAGTCTCTGCTGTTTTCTGTGTTGTTTCTGGATTCGGGATTTTTGTCAGCAAATTCTTCTACCTCTCCTAAGTCTTGAAAACACTCTCCTCCATTTAGAGTGGTGGTTTTCAACTTTCAGTGTTTGTGGCACACTTTGAATTAAAACACTTGTGACCTGTCACTCAGGAGGACTTACATGGTCACTCAGGAGGACTTACATGGTCATGGCTGACCGTGTCAGCCAGAGTTATAAAGAATCATGGCTACCATAGAAGGCACCAGTGCTAATGTGTGACTCATGAGGCTGTCATTTGGAGCTGGTAGCTGTGTGGGGGGGACAGTCTGCTGAGTACATGAGAACTCAGAGTTCTTACACATTTCAGTGACTCTGCAGCCTTCTTTGTGGTAGCATGACTTACTCTCCCTGCTGCAGATTCACAGCACATAGTA
>RCUC01090544.1:0-10377 GCA_003697995.1 Taxidea taxus jeffersonii | reverse complement strand
GGGTATTATTTCACTCTTATGTGGAACCTAAAAAAACAAAATAAATGAATGCACAAAGAAAAAGCAGAACCAGACCTATAAATACAGAGAACAAATTGATGGCTGCCAGAGGGGAGGAGATAGGGTGTCGGGCAAGATGGATGAAGGGAAGAGGGAGATATAGACTTCCAACCATGGAATGAATAAGTCATGGGAATAAAAGGCACAGCATAAGGAATACAGTTAATGATACTGTAACAGCAATGTAACAGGACAGATGGTAGTCATACTTGTGGTGAACACAGCATAATGTATAAACTTGTCAAATTGCTAAGTTGTGCACATGAAACTACTGTAACATTATGTGTCAACTACACTCAAATAAAACAACAACAACAGCAACAACCCATCTGCACTTTCCTTTGAGACATTCCCTATTAATGAATATTCTCTGTATTCTAACAGTGTGAATAAAATTGTGTTCTTAATTATCTGGTACATTTTGTTTTACACACTGTTCTAAGCTCTAACTTTACAAATTATATGTATGTACACATTCTTCATTGATTCCCTAAATCAATCATTCCTCCGTTATTGAACATCTACTATGTTCCAGTATAAAATGGTGATTTAAACCAATTGCTAGAGATGCCTTTATGGTTATTTTAAAGGTACATTAGCTTTAAGTCATGGACTGGAGTGGCAAACCCAGAAAAGAAATTTCCAGTTAATCCAATGATCAGTTTTATAGAGAATCAGTGGATTCATTGTTTGATAATTTACTGGAATCTTGTTTTCTAAAGTCAAGCTTTCTGTATGTTCATGAAAACATGGGTGAAGAGTAAAAAGGCATTGGACTTGGAATATTTGAACATTTGATTCAATTCTGCCTTACTTCACATAATCATTCATTCATTTAATAAATACTTATTGCTTATTGATAAGTGCCAGGCATTTTGCTAGTTCATAATAACAGCTCTTATTTTTTTGTTACTTGGTACATATCAGGCATAGTTCTAAGCGCTATACACATTAACTAAATCTTCACAAGAACCCTCCAAATTAGTACTATAACGACCATTGCACAGATGAAAAATGAGGCACAGATAGAAGTTAAAAAATTTGCCCAAGGCTGCACGTGGTTGAGCGGGGGGTTGGAGGCACACAGTACAGACTCCAGGACCCATCTTCCTGCTCTGCTGAGGCTGGGGTGATGAATGCAACAGACCCAGGCCTTGTCTTCAGGGAACAGTCAGTCTTCAAGCATTAACTATCTAATCACAAATATGCCAAGTGCTGTGAGAGAAGACACTCGGAGTGCTTTGGGAGGCATAAAAGGGAGACCTAATTTTCATGAGCTGGTACAACTGCATTTGTGAAATGAAGCTGGTATGAAGACCTGCTCTCTTGGCTTTAGGAATGGGGTGAGAAGCAAAGCCAAATATGATATAAGAAAGCAAAATTCAGCAAGTGCAATTCTCCAAACCACAAGCTGTGCTCATTTGCAGAAAACAAACAAACTAGTGTACATTGGAGATGCCAGTCTGGCTTCAGGAGAGAGTCTCTTCAGAGAATGACCTTAAGTAATTTTGATTGTGAACTGCTAAGCTCAAAGCAAGTGTTATTTTTTAAAAGAAGGTACACATTTCAGTGCAAATTTGAAAAACTGTTTACTTCACAAAGAATTTTTATAAGAATATCATAAAAATACTGAAGGTATGTTTAATGAGGATTTTCTTAATTGCAATAAATATTCAACAGTTTAAATGAAAATAAGGTTGATTTAAAAGTCAAGTATGCACTTTAAAGGATGATCAGGGACTTGGTTTTTATGCAGGGTTGTTTTTCTACTAGTCAATGAAAGAAATGCAGCATGGATAGGAACTTTAGAGGGATGCTGCATTTTCTTTTGGGAATATAGGAAGCTATAAATCACAAGTGAGTCAGATCTAAAATATAGTATCTCCATTGGCTTGGAAATGCCAGTGCCAGGAACGTATGCTCCCCAAGGGCAGAGCCTGGGCCTTCCATTTGGGAGCATCTTGAATAGAGCACTTTGCACATGCCCAGTAATGACTCATGTTTGGTCGGTGACTGAGAAGCTGGCAATCAGAGGTCAGTGAGTGGTGGTGAGTTCCTGATGTGTGCCAAGTTTCTGAGGCAGAGAAGGTGCGTTATGAAACAGGGTCTGGCCATGCTCTAAGCATATTGGGACAAAATGAATTCTGTTCAGAGTCTATCTCTGATGTCCTAAAAAAGTTAAAGTAGTTTAGTTTCTGCTGGGAAACATTGGGAAAAATTGTGAAATGAGTTTAAAAGATTATTAGGTGTCTTTTCAAGAAGATACTGAGCAACACCTAGCAGACCTTTGGAGGTTATGTGATTTTTATGTGATTTTTAGAGGGTTCTGTGCTTTTCATGGTCTTTGAGCTATTTTATAACTCTATAAGCTATAGAAAACTCATGGTAATGCAAATAATTCTAGTCCTTAGAAATGTAGGCAAGGGACGCCTGGGTGGCTCAGTTGGTTAAGCGGCTGCCTTCGGCTCAGGTCATGATCCCAGCATCCTGGGATCAAGTCCCACATCGGGCTCCTTGCTCAGGAGTGAGCCTGCTTCTCCCTCTGCCTCTGCCTGCCACTCTGTCTGCCTGTGCTCGCTCCTGCGCTATCTGACAAATAAATAAATAAAATCTTTAAAAAAAAAAAGAAAGAAATGTAGGCAAGTTTTTTTTGGATGGGGATGCCATTGATTTCCTTCCTAGGGAAGAGATGATTCTAAAAATTCTATTTTTATTGCTGGGTGATTCTGACAAATTTTGCATCATTTTGCAAATTTGTGTCAGCATTCCTGATTGCCTGCATCATGGGTTGGCAAATTTCTTCTGGAAAGAGCCAAATAGTCAATATTTTGGGCTGTATAGGTCCTGTATAGGCTGTATAGGCTGTATAGTGATCTCTACTGCAATGTTGAACTATGCTGTTATAGATCTAAAGTAGCCACAGTAAACCAATGGGCATGGCTGGATGTGTGTGGTGAAACTGAATTTCATATAATTTTCACATATCATGAAATGTAATTTTTTGGATATTTTCTAACCATTTAGAAACATAGGGGCGCCTGGGTGGCTCAGTGGATTGAGGCCTCTGCCTTCAGCTCCGGTCATGATCCCAGGGTCCTGGGATCTAGCCCCGCATCGGGCTCTTTGCTCAGCAGGGAGCCTGCTTCCCCTTCTCTCTCTGTCTGCCTCTTTGCCCACTTGTGGTCTCTGTCTGTCAAATAAATAAATAGAATCTTTAAAAAAAAAAAAGAAACATAAACACCATGCCTATCTTGCAGGCTGTACAGAAACAGTCAGGAAGCTGGATTTGGCCTACAGGACTGTAGTTTGCTGATCCCTGGCTTATAGTTTAGATTGTTCTTTGGATTCTCCTTTGAACCAGCTGCAACATCTTATTGGCTCCCTCATTAACTAATGAGTTAAATAAAATCTTGGACTCTGTGGTCACTTTACATTTGAATGAGAGTCTTGATCTTACCTTTAAAAAATTACTCTTTTTTAAATAAAGATTTATTTATTCACTTGAGAAAGAGAGAGAGAGAGAGCAAGCAGTGGAAGAGCAGAGAGAGAGGGAGACAGACTTCCTGCTGAGCCCAAAGTGGGGCTCCACCCCAGGACCCCGAGATCATGACCTGAGTTGAAATCAAGAGTCGGATACTCAACCAACTGAGCCACCCAGGTGCCCCTAAGATTTTTTTCTTTAACATTTGTGAAACGCAGTTACTGGAATTCAATCGAGTTATTTGGAGAACATGAATCAAAAGACTGAGATTCTCTGCCCTGAGTAAATATTAGAATCCTGGGAAGTTTTCAGAACTATATCAATATCTGGGCCCTTTTATAAAGGAATTAAGTTAGACCTTTAAGAGACGACCTCTACATATGGTATATTTAAAAAACTTCTGAGGGCATTCTCATGGACTAAATAACAAGTAATTTTATCGCTATCTCACACTGTGTACCTTGGAAAGTTTTTTTACATGTTTTTTCTAAAATGATCCTCAAAATTTTAGTAAATATTATAAAAGGTAATTACATTGCATACAAATTTGTAATTTATTTCCCATACCAAACCAAAACCTTTCCCAATATTTGATTTAATATCAGTTACCTAAATAACAAACGCCAACTTTGCTTTGGCTTTTTGTCTCCTCCCTTCTGTGTTGTCTACGTCTGGCCCTCTCTCTCCTGGCTCTGACATTCCCACGCAGTGCAGCTAGTCAGCTGTAGTAGGGAGTCTTTGTATCCAAGACAATGCATTTTTGTTCTTTCTCCATCTTTCCTTTTAATGACTTCCAATATACTCTTTCATTTTCGGCATATTTTGTTATTGCCTTCTTTTCTCTGGGCTCATCCTTTATATCATTTATGTCTGTTAACAGCCCTGTGAGAAATGGGATTGTGCTCTATTTACAGACAAGGAATCTGAGGTCGAGAAAATTTAAAAGTACTACTCAAAATTAACTTATGACACAGCACTAAAGTTCAATTTTCCTAACATGTCCATTTGATTTCCATACAAAATTCTAAAAGTAGTTGACGTTTCCCTCTTTGCCAGGGCTTTATTCATTCATGTATGTGTACCTGCATTCATTCAACAAAAATCACTGAGTATCTACCATCTGCTGGGTACTTGTTAGACACCGGGCAATTGCAGTGAACGAGAGAAATACATTCCCTGTCACAGTGTTTAGAGTAGCTAAAAATCTGGCAATAGCTCCGATTTATTGATCATCTTCTATGTATGTATTTTATTGTACTGAAGAATCACATTCAAGTTTTAAGGTGTTATCATTCGCACTACACAGATAAAGAAACTGAAAGCATAAAAAGATGAATAAATTTTTAACATAGTATCAGTGATGAGTACTTAATAAGGCTGGTATTGGGACAATATACTCGGTCTCAAGGAAAAAGGGGAGTTTAGCAGGCGTTAGATGTAATATATGTTATGAGGAGTTGGATGGAGAAGGGGTGGGGAGTGGGGACATTCAATGAAGTGGTGCTGCTGAACCTTCGTGAATTACATGCTGTTGACAACACAAAACAATGACCCTGCCAGTCTGGGGCACGTGGATTTAGTAACACAGGAAATAAAACAAGAACTTGGCTTTTCGCTTTTCAATAATGAATCTCTAAACCACTTATGCCACTATTTTCCAGGTGGTGTAACTGTCTCCAAGTGCTGGGAGAAGTAGTCTACTGACAATGTCACCAAAACTTTCCATTTTTGTTTAGGGAGAGCCTGGAAGCTGAGATTTGTGTAATCGCTAAGTCCACAGAGTCCACAGAGACCTTTTTTCAATGAGAAGACAGACTGGAGAAACTTCAAGGTAAGGAAAATTATGTCAGGTACAATTTAACAATTGTGAGTCTGACAATGAAGCAAAATCCTTGTTTATATTCTTATAAGATTTCATAATAAAAGAGTAATTGAATTTATTAGCAATAAACTTTTACTCAGAAGGGCAGCTTACCCTGTTAAATCCCAGGCTCTGATGAGGCTAGTGCTGAAATTAATGAGCCAAATGGAAAAGTCAAAGAGTCAAAGTACTTATGATAAGTAAAAAACACATTGAAGTGAGGATGAGAAATAAGAATCTGAGTCCACACAGTA
This sequence comes from Taxidea taxus jeffersonii, assembly GCA_003697995.1. NCBI lineage: Eukaryota > Metazoa > Chordata > Mammalia > Carnivora > Mustelidae > Taxidea > Taxidea taxus. The sequence continues at coordinate 4,721 of RCUC01090544.1, read as the reverse complement.
TTGGGGGATTAGCTCCCCAGGTTTCTATGGAAGAGGACATCTCACCAACCACACCTCTTGGGTTTCAAGCAAGACAATTTCCAACACAGTCACACTCTTATGGAATGGTGAATTTTTAAAAAGACATACCACAAAATGAACAAATTTGAAGGAGAAATTGGGTTCATGAATACTAGAAAGAAGACAAAATAGATACGTATAAAAGACTAACTTATCCTGATATAATATTGTGTATCAAATCTTATGAAACACTTTTTCCAGAAAAATTTAAACATAAGTATCAAGGTATACCAGGAAAAGAAAACAATATACCGAAAGACACAGAAGTGGAAGAGAGCAGGGGTACTCCTAAGGCAGGGACTGAAATCAGTGTGATTTGAGCAAGGGCTGGGTGTGGGTAGAGAGAAAGGAGAGTCTTAGGTGCTTTTAGGTTTCCAGCTTGGGCACTTTCCTCGGCGGTTGTTGTATTCAATGAGATAGAGAATAGAGGAGGAGAAGCCTCAATGTTTTTCATTTATAATCCATAAAATGGAGAGAATTGGCTATTCTGTGCATCTTATGGGATGGTTTAGAAATGAATTAGATAAAAAGGCATGAAGGGGCCCTTGGGTGCCTCAGTGGGTTAAATGTCTGACTCTTGACTTTTGGCTCAGGTCATGATCTCAAGGATTGTGAGATGGAGTCCTGCACCAGGCTCTGTGCTGGGTGTAGAGCTTGCTTAAGATCATCTCTGCCCTTGTCTCTCTGCCCCTGTCTCTCTCTCTCTCTCGTGCACTCTCAACCCCCCCCCCCCCACACACATCAAAACAAACAAACAAAAATAAACCTGAAAGAGCTCTGAAAGTATTAAAGCCAAAATGTCAGTCATAGCTGTAGCTGTCACCATGGAGCAGTAGATCCCTAAGTGTGCCCACCACCCCCAGGAGCATCGGAATCCTTGGAGAGTTTTATAGAAATAAAAATTTGCCCCATCCCAGTCCTTCAGAATCAGAAAATCTGGGGGAAGGGCCCAGCAATCTGTGTTTGAACAAGGTCTCAGGGGGGAATTCATTGAAAAGTTTGAGAACCTTGGTAAAAGGAAAGGTTCTATAGGGTATTATGGGAACGTTTACGCTGATGGAAGCCCAGCCAAGATCTGCCGTGAGGAGGATAGCAAACACCATTGTTCTGCCCTCAGGCTTTAGAGTGGCTCCATCTACAGGTGCCTCTTTGCTGTATTTTGCTGTAACGACTTGGGTCAAGAAGAGCTACTTGAACATTTACATTTAATACCAAAGTCTGCAAAAGGGGAACTCTTCCTTAGAATTAATTTAATTATAGGCAAGGAAATTCAACTTTAGGCAGTAGCTTTGTACTCTGAAGAATAAGAAATTCATAATGTGATCACACTGAAGTTCCTTTAGAAATGTTCTTCCATTTGACATTTAAAATGCTTTTTATATCAACGAATGCCATTTTGGAAAAAAAATGACATTTTGTGCAGTATATTTATAGAACTTGTTAAAAAGCAAATACGTGTTAAAACACATGTTTGAATTTCCAGGATGTTGTCAATTCAAGCTGGTTAACACCTATCTTTGCTTACTTCTTAATGGAATATAAATCTCCCATAGAAAGAGAACTAGTTATGATCGTTATTCATGGTTTTGCTGAAGTAATGGTTGCAGAAGATATTTGCATTTCAGCCACTTAAAGCAATCACTTCCTGCCTCAATGCATTTTGTGAGTTGGTTCTGTAAATACATACTTTGAGAATATTCCTAGAGTACATCCCATTCTACCAGTTAGAGGGAATCATTATGTGCAAAGAAGGGAAGAATGAAAGAGACTGGTTCTAAATTTCTGTTTTTAAAAGACAGTTTAGAAGCATGAACATTTTTCTTATACTTTAATAGTTCCAGTTGGAGTTATTTAAAACTCAAATTTCTAACCATTATTCATCCCCAAGTGATCTACCAAAAGCACTTCAATTGCCTTCAGTGAACTTTGTTAATTTCATGTTCTTGCTATTGACAATTATACCTAAAATATATTTCATATGCTTTCATTTGACAACAGATTTTGAAGAATTTGCAAGATCTATTAAGAATAATGAACTTCACTTGAAGAAATCATAGCCTAATCATGTATTAACATTAACTCATTAAAAAATTAAACTCCATAGGACATTGCTGGTGGTGGTGGTAGGATTTATAGCATCCTGCAAAGGCAGAATGCATAGGGAATATGAGCATTGAGAGAAAATCTGAATAATTCTGGCAACAGCTTATTATTTATTATCTGGATAAAGAAAATGTATCCATACTTTTCTTACTTGCAGTGAAGAATGCCTGAATCATTAATATCTTTCTAAGCAAATCATCTCCTTCTACTTTCAACATTTTAACTATGCTTAGGTGATAAAATATCACATTAATGAGGTTTTCATTTTGCACCTATGATCCTGAAATCAATCAACCATACCACTCTTTGAGTCTCACTGCTACCACAAAAAAAAAAAAAAATGCTGGGAACATCTCCTTATTTAAAATCCAAGGACATCATAATTATCATTACTATCCATCCATCCTCTATCACCCATCCACCCCCACCCTCACCCATTTATCTATCCTTTTATCTAGAGAGTGTCTTGGGGCAGAGGAAGACAAGATAATGGTCAAAAGTTACTGTAGAAAGATAGATATTCCAAAAGACAACTGACAGAATGGGAGAAGATATTTGCAAATGACATATCAGATAAAGGGCTAGTATCCAAGATCTATATAGAGCTTAGCAAACTCAACACGCAAAGAACAAATAATCTAATCAAGAAATGGGCAGTAGACATGATCAGACATTTCAGCAAAGAAGACATCCAGATGGCCAACAGACATATGAAAAAATGCTCCACATCACTCAGCATCAGGGAAATACAAATCAGAACCACAATGAGATACCACCTCACACCAGTCAGAACGGCTAAAATTAACAAGTCAGGAAATGACAGATGCTGGCGAGGATGTGGAGAAAGGGGAACCCTCCTACACTGTTGGTGGGAATGCAAGCTGGAAAACAGCAGGGAGGTTCCTCAAAAAGTTGAAAATAGAGTTACCCTATGACCTAGCAATTGCACTCCTGGGTATTTACCTTAAAGACACAAACATAGTGATCCAAAGGAGCATGTGTACTCGAATGTTTATAGCAGCAATGTCCACAATAGCCAAACTATGGAAAGAACCTAGATGTCCATCAGATGAATGGATAAAGAAGAAGTGGTATATATATACAATGGAATATTATGCAGCCATCAAAAGAAATGAAATCTTTCCATTTGCGACAACATGGATGGAACTAGAGGGTATTATGCTTAGTGAAATATGCCAATCGGAGAAAGACAACTATCATATGATCTCCCTGATATGAGGAAGTGGAGATGCAATGTGGGGGGCTAGAGGGGTAGAAAAAGAATAAATGAAACAAGATGGGATCTGGAAGGAAACAAACCATAAGAGACTCTTAATCTCACAAAACAAACTGAGGGTTGCTGGGGGAGGGGGGAGGGAGAAGGTGGTGGGGTTATGGACATGGGGTAGGGTATGTGCTATGGTGAGTGCTGTGAAGTGTGTAAGCCTGGCGATTCACAGACCTGTACCCCTGAGGCTAATAATACATTATATATTTATAAAAAAATAAAAAAAATGAAAAAATTAAAAAAAAAGAGATTGCTTCAATTCAAGGGCAGCTAAAATGGACAACCACATCTAGATGTCAGCACTGGGAACTATCCCAGGTGATTATGCTATTTATCACTTTATTGAAACTGATAGATTTGGGTACACAAGAAGACATTTCCACAGGAAAATAAGCAATTCTGTAGCAGCTTTAAAATTACTTAATACAGAGGGAGAGAGCCTCCTTCTTTTTATTAATTCAAATAATAGGGAGCTAATTCTAAAATACAATCACCTGTGTGTCTGTGGTTCCCACAGTATTGGAATGGAATGAGTGGACAGTGAGAGCTCTTTGTTGATGTTGGCTGAGCAAGGTTTCATAATGTTACTCCAAATGCCACACTGCTCCTTGATGATGGGTCCCCTTATGAAATGGGCCCTGAGCCGATCCTGGGCTGGGTTTTCCTCAGTCATTCTTGCTCTTTCCTGGGCTTGGGCACTGACCCCTGTAGGTTACATTTCAAAGTCCTCTGCACCATCTGGTTTCTGGATAGGTTTGGCCAAAATGAGCAGTGGCAGGCAGGGAAGGAAAAAGTGGGGCTTATTTCTTCTCCTCTCTGTGTGCCTCAAGTCACTGTCCTGGTAACAACTATCTCTCCTCTGTGTCTGCAGCTCCCATTGGATTAGGCAATCCAGGCTTCCAGCTTTCCCCAGATAAGCTGGCTCCTGGATTCTGGTAATACCACCTCCTGTTTTTAGCTCCTTAGGCTCTGGGAAGTAGCAGTGCCTGCTCTTCCTAATCTCTGGGTTTTCCCCTAACCTCTCTTGTTTGGTTTCTCAGCTCCTTCTCTATTTGAGTAATAAATTCCCTGCATTAAAGTCCTTTTCTTGGGGCGCCTGGGTGGCTCAGCTGGTTGGGCGACAGCCTTCAGCTCAGGTCATGATCATGGAGGACCAAGTCTGGCGTCAGACTTCCTGCTCTAACGGAGCCTGCTTCTCCCTCTGACGCTCCTCCTTCTCATGTTGTCTCTCCCATTCTTTCTCTTTCTCTCAAATAAATAAATAAATAAA
>RCUC01090540.1:0-13602 GCA_003697995.1 Taxidea taxus jeffersonii | reverse complement strand
AATATAAATAATAATTTAATATATTATATAATATAATAATATATTAAATATTATTATATATATTTAATAATATATATTAGACTGGCAAATGGAACAGAGCCACATATGTATATGTGTGCATATATGCATATATATATATATAATATATATATATTAGACTGGCGAATGGAACAGAGCCACATATGTATATGTGTGCATATATGCAGATACACATATGTATATGCATATATATATACACACACATATACATACATACATATATATTTTATTTTTTAATATCTTTTTATCCCTTTTCTTCTCCTCCTGATATGGGGTCTCTTCTGATTTGGTTAGCATACATTTTTCTGGGGTCTTTGCCACCCTTTTAGTATTTTATTCTCTCATTCATATACTGTTATCTGGATAAAATGACAAGGCAGAAAAACTCACCACAAAAAAAAGAACAAGAGGCAGTACTGAAGGTTAAGGACATAATCAATACAGATGTTGGAATATATCAGATCTAGAGTTCAGAATGATGATTCTCAAGGTGCTAGCTGGGCTCAAAAAAAGCATGGAAGATATTAGAGAAACCCTGTCTGGAGAAATAAAATCCCTTTCTGGGGAAATAAAATAATTAAATTTTAACCAAGCTGAAATTTAAAAAGCTAATAATGAGGTGCAATAAAAAATGGAGTCTTGGGGCACCTGGGTGGCTCAGTGGGTTAAAGCTTCTGCCTTCAGTGCTCGCTTCGGCAGCACATATACTAAAGCTTCTGCCTTCAGTTCAGGTCATGATCTCAGGGTCTTGGGATCGAGCCCCGCACCGGGCTCTCTGCTTGGCAGGGAGCCTGCTTCCCCCTCTCTCTCTGCCTGCCTCTCTGCCTACTTGTGATCTCTGTCTGTCAAATAAACAAATAAAAAGTTTTAAAAAATGGAGTCTCTTACTGCTAGGATAAATGAGGCAGAAGAAAGAATTAGAAGAATTAGTGATATAGTAGACCAAATGATGGAGAACAAAGAAGCTGAGCAAAAGAGAGACAAACAACCACTGGCCCACGAGGGGAGAATTCGAGAGATAAGTGATACCATAAGACAAAACAATATTAGAATAATTGGGATTCCAGAAGAAGAAGAAACAGAGAAGGGGGCAGAAGGTATATTCAAGCAAATTATAACAGAATTTCCCTAATATGGCAAAGGGAACAAGCATCAAAATCCAGGAGGCAGAGCAAAATCCCCCTCAAAATCAATAAGAATAGGTCCACACCCCATCATCTAATAGTAAAATTTGCAAGTTTTAGTGACAAAGAGAAAATCCTGAAAGCAGCCCGGGACAAGAAGTCTGCAACATACAATGGTAAAAATATTAGATTGGCAGCAGATTTATTCACAGAGACCTGGCAGGCCAGAAAGAACTGGCATGACATATTCAGAGCACTAAATGAGAAAAAATATGCAGCCGGGAATACTATATCCAGCTAGGCTATCATTGAAAAGAGGAGAGATAAAAAGCTTCTAGGACAAACAAAAACTAAAAGAATTTGCAAACACCAAACCAGCCCTACAGGAAATACTGAAAGGGGTCCTCTAAGCAAAGAGAGAGCCTAAGAGTAGTAGACCCGAGCAAACCCAAGAGACCCAAGTCTACTCAGGTCGAGTAGACACGAGAGAGCAAACCCGAGCAGATTACTTAGCCTGGCCCCAATATACAGTAATATTCACCTTACCGGCAATACAATGGCACTAAATTCATATCTCTCAATAGTTACTCTGAATGTAAATGAGCTAAATGCCCCTATCAAAAGACACAGAGTATCAAAATGGAAAAAATAAACAAACAAACGTCGATATGCTGTCTATAAGAAACTCATTTTAGACCCAAAGACACCTCCATATTCAAAGTGAGGGGGTGGAAAACTATTTACCATGCTAATGGACATCAAAAGAAAGCTGGGGTGGTAGTCCTTAGATAAATTAGATTTTAAGCTAAAGACTATAATAAGAGATGAGGAAGAACACTATATCATACTGAAAGGACCTGTCCAACAAGAAGACCTAACAGTTTTAAATATCTATGCCCCTAACATGGGAGAAGCCAAATATATAAACTAATTAATAACAAATCAAAGAAACACATCAACAATAATACAATATTAGTAGGGGGCTTTAACACCCCCATTACTGAAATGGACAGATCATCAATGGACAAGCAAAAGATCAACAAGGAAATAAAGGCTTTAAATGATACACTGGATCAGATGGACATCACAGATATATTCAGAACATTTCATCCCAAAGCAATAGAATACACATTCTTCTCTAGTGCACATGGAGCATTCTCCAGAATAGATCACATCCTGGCTCACAAATCAGGTCTCAACCAGTACCAAAAGAATGGGTTCATCCCCTGCATATTTTTAGACGACAATGCTCTGAAACTAGAACTCAATAATAAGAGGAAAGTTGGAATAATCTCAAATATCTGGAAGCTAAAGAGCATCCTACTAAAGAATGAATGGGTCAACCAGGAAATTAAAGAAGAATTGAAAAAATTTATGGAAACAAATGATAATGAAAATGCAACTGTTCAAAATCTGTGGAACACAGCAAAGGTGGTCTTGAGAGGGAAGTATATAGCAATACAAGACCTTCTCAAGAAACAATGAAGTTCTCAAGTATGCAACCTAACCCTACACCTAAAGGAGCTGGAGAAAGAACAGCAAAGAAAGCCTGAATCTAGCAGGAGAAGATAAGTAATAAAGATCACAGAAGAAATCAATGAAATAGAAACCAATGAACAGTAGAACAAATCAATGAAACTAGGAGCTAGTTCTTTGAAAGAGTTAATAGTATTGAAAACCCCTGGCCAGACTTATCAAAAAGAGAAGAGAAAGAATCCAAATTAATAAAATCATGAATGAAAGAGGAATGATCACAACCAACACCAAAGAAATACAAACAATTATAAGAACATATTATGAGCAACAGTACGCCAGCAAATTTGACAATCTAGAAGAAATGGATGCATTCCTAGAGATGTATAAACTACCAAAACTGAACCAGGAAGAAATAGAAAATCTGGACAGACCCATAACCAGTAAGGAGATTGAAGCAGTCATCAAAAGTCTCCCAACAAACAAGACCCAGGGCCAGATGGCTTCCCAGGGGAATTCTACCAAACATTTAAAGATGTCATCATCACTTGGCATTAAGAAATACAAATCAAAACCACAATGAGATACCATCTCTTACCAGTCAGAATGGCTAAAATTAACAAGTCAGGAAATGACAGATGTTGGAGAGGATGCAGAGAAAGGGGAACCCTCCTATACTGTTTGGGGGAATGCAAGCTGGTGCAGCCACTCTGGAAAACAGCATGGAGGTTCCTCAAAAAGTTGAAAATAGTTATCCTACAACCCAGCAATTGCACTACTGGGTATTTACTCTAAAGATAACAAATGTAGTGATCCAAAGGGGCACATGCACCTGAATATTTATAGAAGCAATGTCCACAATAGCCAAACTATGGAAAGAACCTAGATGTCCATCAACAGATGAATGGATAAAGAAGAAGTGGTATATATATACAAATGGAATACTATGCAGCCACCAAAAGAAATGATCTTGGCATTTGCAACAAGATGGATGGAACTAGAGGGTATTATGCTGAGTGAAGTAATTCAATCAGAGAAAGAGAAATATCATATGATCTCCCTGATATGAGGAGTTTGAGAGGTAGAGTCGGGGGGGTTGGGGTGTAGGGAAGGAAATAATGAAACAAGATGGGATTGGGAGGGAGACGAACCATAAGAGACACTTAATCTCACAAAACAAACTGGGTTATGGAGAGGGTGGTTGGGTTATGGACACTGGGGAGTGTATGTGATATGGTGAGTGCTGTGAAGTATGTAAGCCTGACATTCACAGACCTGTACCCCTGGGGCAAATAATACATTATATGTTAATAAAAATAATTCAAAAAACTAACTCAAAATGGTTCATGGACCTACATTTAAAGGTGAAGCCATAAAATATCTAGAAAAATAACAGGAAAAAATCTATGTGACCTTGGGTATGGTGATGACTTTTTACATACAACACCAATGGCATGATCCATGGAAGAAAGAATTGATAAGCTGAAGTTTTTTTTTTTAATTGAAAACTTCTGCTTGCAGGAGACATTGTTAAGACAATGAAAAGAAAAAGCCACAAATTGGGAGAAAATATTTCCAAAAGATATTTCTAATAAAGCACTGTTTTTAAAACATTTATACAAAGAACTCTTTAAATTCAACAATAAGAAAAAAATCCCAATTAAAAATGCGTCAAATGTCTGAATAGACACCCCACAAAGAAGATTACACAGATACAAATAAGCAGATTAAAATATGTTCCATAGCATATACCTTAATGGAAATGCAAATTAAAATAAGATACTATTACCCATCTATTAGAATGGTCTAATAGTACTTATTAGAATGGTGCTATCCAGAACACTGACAACACCAAAAGCTGGAAAGGACGTAGAACAATAAGAAACCCCATTTACTGCTCTTGGGAGTACAAAATGATAGAGCCATCTTGGAAGTTAGTTTGGCAGTTTCTGGTGAAACTAAACATACTCTCATCATACTACAGTATGTCCTTGGTATTTCCAATAGCAACAACAGTCCTTGGTATTTCCCCAAAGGGAAAAAAACCCTTATGTTCTGCCTACATAATTTAGCAGCATTATTCATAAATGCCAAAACTTGTAAACAACTAAGCTGTTCTTCAGTAGAAGAATGGATAAACTGTGGTACTTTCAGGTAATAAAATATTATTCACTGTGAAAAAGAAATGAGCTATGAAGCCATGAAAAGACATGGAGGAAACTTAAATGCATATCACTATTTTAAAGAAGCCAATTTGTTTGTATACCTGAAACTAATATAAAACTCTATGTTACTTATACTGGAATTAAAATTTTAAAAAGACTTTAAGTAGTGTATACTAGTCCTAATGACTAATAAGTCTGTTTGTATTCATATTATTATGATTTCATAAACAATGAATATGGTTTATCTTAATAAACATTTATTGTTCTAAAAAAAGCCAATTTAAAAAAGATTTATACTATATGATTCTAACTATAAGATAGTCTGGAAAATGCAACAGTATGGAGACAGTAAAAAAATAATGATTACTAGGGGTTGGAGGGAAGGAGGGATGAATAGAGCACAGAGGATTTCTAGGGCAGTAAGGCTATTTGGTATGATACTATGATGGTTGATACAAATTATTCACATTTGTCCAAACTCATAGAATGCCCACCACCAAGAGTGAACCCTAATGTAAACTATGGACTTGGGGTGATAATGATGTGTTGATGCAGTTTCATCAGTTGTAACACAAGTACCACTCTGGTAGAAAATGTTGGTAGTTGGGAAACCATGCATGTGCAGGGGGTAGGGATCATACGTATTCTCTCTGTACCTTGTTTTCAGTTTTTCTGTGAACCTAAAACCACTCAAAAGCTAAAGTATATTTTTAAAAAAACTAGATTGTGTACAATCTGCATAACATTTTAAAATTATAATCTGAAACTTGGGCATTGGAAGCAGTATTTTGTAGAGCTTTGGGAGTTTTCTTTCAGAGCCTTTATAATGCTTTTGGGCTTCAACTTTAAAAGACTTCATTTTGCTAAGGGGTGGCATGTTTTTCACTTTGAAGATTCTGACATGTTTTAATGGTCCTTTCTTTGAAGAAATGAATATCTGTGGGATTCCCTGGTGAGGAAGTTTTCTATTCAGGGAGAAAGAAAGTCCTCTGTTGAAATTATTTACCAGATTATGGTTTTAACCCTGGAGACAGTCTAATCCCTGATAGGGTTATCATCTTTTTGAAAATATTAATATGTTTGGAAAAGGTTCTACTTCTGAAGAAATTCTTATTGCTGGAAGGAGGCTATCTTTAAAATTTTAGCAAGTTGTTGTTTTCAAGGATGTTCTCTAGTGTAAGATGACTTCTCTGGGAGAACATTAAAGTAAGAGGTAATTTCTTCTATTGACATTTCCTTATAGAATTCTATGAAATTCAGAATAGAACTAGTGTCTCATGGAGTATATAAATCAATGGTCTCATTTATTACATTATAATAAAATGTTAATTGAAATCTATGTAACTTAAAAGCATATATGTACCTTTATTAATCATCTTTTATATGTTGGTAGTTTAAATATATAAAAGGCATATCTGATCATGGTCTACTAATGGTCTGCTAATGAAGGAAAAACATGCTCTTTGTCAATTGTCCTTTTTTACTCCATTTTTAAGATACCAAACATTTCTGAAGACAACACAACTACTCCTCATCTGGAGAATTCACATGAGTATACTGGAGGAAGATGAAAGGAGTTGTAATTATAAACATTTTAATGGTTTTCATAGAGACAAAAAATGAAGTGAAAGAAAGAAGGGGTGGTAGTGAAGAAATAAGTTAGGTAATTACATGAATATTATCTCACTTACTTCCCTGTATGATGTGAAACACAATAAGGGCCATAAAATAGTGTCAGAAAAGAAAAATGAGCTTCATAATTAATCTAATTTTACCAAAATCAGTTATTTCAGTAGAGTTTTATTTAAACTTTTTATTTATTTTTCTGATTTACCATTTGTTCTATACAAAAAATGATCTAATTTGAAAATATTTTTTATGCAACTTCAAAATCTCAGGAAGAGATATCCTAGGTGTAACTATGTAAAACCAGTGTGAAATTACAATAAACCTAGAGCAAAATTTGATGCTATCCAACAGCTTTGCCTTGCAGTAAAAGCATTTAATCTATAGTTTGGGCCCAGAGTATTTTTCAATTGTATGTCCTCTGATCACTTTACACAGTCTCCAGCTGAACTGTAGCCCTCATTTTCCTGAGCACATACCCATATATTTTTGTTCATTTCATCTCCCTCTTCTAGAATATCAAGTCAACTTTTATACTAGTTTTAAGGAATATTTTAGTCTGTTCCGGCTGCTATAGCCAAATACCAGAAACTGAGTAGATTATAAACAATAGAACTTTATAACTTACAGTTCTGGGACTGGGAAGTCTAAGATCAAGGTGTTGGCCAACTGAGAAATGAGAACCCACTTCCTGGCTCACAGGCAGTGTCTTTCCTCTGTACCCTCACTTTGAAGGGAAAAACTAGCTCTTTGGGATCTCTTTTATAAGGTCATTAATCCCATTCATGAAGGTCCTACCATCAAGACCTAAGCTCTTCCCAAAGGCCCTACCTCCAAAAACCATTACACTGGGCATTCGGTTTCAATATATGATTGTAGGTAAATACCAACATTCAATATAACAAGAAGCAAGCCAAGTTCTGCTTCAATGGCATCAGAGCCCATTTAACCTCTGCATCCTCCGAACTACAATAGTATCTGTTCTTGTATATCCCTGGGTCAAGATCCATTTTGAATAAATTGTAGGAAGACACAGCCCAGTTCTATATATGATATAACTGTATTTAGAGTTTAATTTTTTTGAGTTTAATATTTTAACATAGAGAATCTCTATTCACATAATATGTTGTATAAAGTGAGATTTATTAATGATTTCAGTGTTTTCCTGGTTCAAGTGCACCAAATCCAGCCTAATTTAATAAAGTATTAACCATGATCCAGCCAAATTTAATAAATTATTGTGATGATTCTTTAAAGTTGCATTTTTCCTTGAATAAGATGTTTATATTATTGTTATTAAACTCTACACCAAATAGACATCCAATCTAGTTATTGCTAGACATTAGAATGAGAAATACAATTTTCACTGTATATTCATTACTGTACTTGCTGCTTTAAAAACTTGGTACATATAGGGATGGATTTACTTTCATTATCTGTTACATAACTGAATGCGATTCTATTAACACAAAATAGCTTTCTCTAATCTGGAGGTTTGCATATATAAGTGTATGTGGATTTAATTTCTCCCAACGTTCCTTCACTTGAATCTATGCACAATTTGCTCATATAGCAAACCATGACTTCACATGGGAAGGAAAAAAAAAGAAATGCAAACTACAAATGCAAATCTGCACATTCAAATTTCATGACAGAACTTGGTACTCTATCAGATAACCTAAAATATGATTAAATTAGTAAAATATGATTACTATTTTATTTATTTTTTAAAATATTTGTGTTAGAGAGAGAGAGATAGAATGAGAGAGAGCAGAGAGCACAAGCAGGGAGATAGGGTGAGGGGCAGAGGGAGGAGCAGAGGCAGACACCCTGTTGATCAGGGAGGCCCATGCTGGCCTGCATCCCAGGATACTGAGATCATGACCTGAACCGAAGAAGGCAAATGCTTAACAGACTGAGCCACCCAGGCACCCCAATTAATTACTATTTTAAAACTATCATTTGAATGAAAACACAAAATTCAACAAAATTCTGATAGAGCACTTCTACCTGCAGTAGAATAACTACATAAAGTACATATGCAGTAAATAGTTGATGACTGATTAATATTGATGTGTATACTGCATTAGAATAAGATTATAACCAGATATAAAATAATTAGATTTATGATTCTGTCCTTCTATGGACCTTAAAATAAAGTAATAAACATAGAATTAAAACTAGTGAAAAATACGAGCGCAGTTAAATAGACAGATGAAAATTATATTACAAGTCTACATTCTCAAATTGTTTTAAGGACAGAATATTCTTTTCAAAAAATTGTTAAGAAAAAAGGGAAAAAATATGACTTCTTCTAGACCCTTTCACGATCAGCACCACCACCTTTCCATAGCATTATCCCCTACTCTTTCAGACTTCATTTTCTGACTTTACCCATTCCCATCTGACTTCCGAAAACTTGATTCCAAATTGCTGTCAGGTCACAATGATGTTCAGTCACCAACTCTGATGAACAATTTTATTGCTAATTTTAATAGCGTTTGATAGTATTTACCACTTCCTCCTTTAAAATCTTATTTCTCCTCCCTTGTATTCTTGGATATTTTCTAGCTTATTCCCTCTATATTGTCCCTTTTCCAAGATCCCTCCCCTCTATCTGGCTGTCAGGGCTGTGGCTTCTCACAACTTGGTCCTATGCTTCTTTTTTATTATTTTATATTTTCTCCTGTCTCACATGTGCACATGCAGTCAATTCATATTTCACCTCCTTTTCCCACTCTGGATCATACATTCCATTACAGAGGGCAAAAATCTCTGAGTCATTGTAGAAACCCTCTAGCCTATAATCAATATACCACAGACATCATCAAATTCTACCATTTTAGGGGCGCCTGGGTGGCTCAGTGGGTTAAAGCCTCTGCCTTCGGCTCGGGTCATGATCCCAGGGTCCTGGGATCAAGCCCCACATATGGCTCTCTGCTCAGCAGGGAGCCTGCTTCCTCCTCTCTCTCTCTGCCTGCTTCTCTGCCTACTTGTGATCTCCATCTGTCAAATAAATAAATAAAATCTTTTAAAAAAATTCTACCATTTTATGTCCTAAACATCTTTTGAATCCCATCATCTTAGTTCACTGCCTTAGTTGCACTACTAGCCCACTCATATTTACTCTGGCCTCAAAGTCATCTTTCCTGTTTGTAATTCTCATTCTGTCATGTATTTCTTAGTTAAAACACTTCAGTGGTTTCTAAATGCTCATAGAATTAAAAACTAACATATAAACTAGAAGGCTGGACATACTCAAATTCTTTCCTATCCCTCTAGCTTATTTCACAAAATTCCACTGTCCACCTCTTTGCCTGTATACATCCTGGCTTTGCTTCAGGATGAAAAATGGGGAGGTAAATGTAGAAACATTATAAGGAAAATTGCTAAATGTTATTTACAGACTGGCTGTGAGGAATCATGTTGACTGAATGGATCAAATAACTACTGCATATCACCCCTAAGCATGCATTCCCTTTTTCCATTTTCAGTTCTCTGCTTATGTTGCACAGGCTAGCCAGTTGGGAAAGTAGGGATGATGTTAGTGAGATCTGTGTAATGGTGAGCAGATGATTGTTTAAGGGCAGAGGATGTATATATGACATATCACATTTGGCTGATTTCTAGGGACAGATGATCTCAACACAACTGTGAAGATCTGACTAGGCCAGGGATGGGGATAAGCTTTGGCACTAAGTTACCTGTACTTACTTGGTAGTGTATATCACTAAAGACCCTTGATAAGTAATTTTGTTAATAACCAGAAAGCCTGGGAATAATTATCTCAGAGGAATGGAGGTGTGGCCATGAGGGAAAACAAGAAAGAAGGAATATGGATGAGGAAAAAAGAAAGGGGAAATTAAAAACAAACAAACAAACAAACAGAAAAGTATTAATGAAATTCTGGGTAAGGATAGGGTTTGTGTGGTAAATGCCTAACTGTGGTAGGGTTAGAGGTATTTTACTTATTTCCAGAATAAGGTACCAAGTAGGGAAAATACGTGCCAGTGGTAGTTCCTAGCTCTCTGATCTGGGTGAATATGTAATATGAATGGAGGAAAGAAGCAGTGGCTCAACTTCAAGGATTTCAGTTGTTGAAATTCATATGAAACACAGAATAAACTTAACATGAAAAAAAAAAACCTGAAAATGGATAACAGACCTCATAAAATGGAAAGAAATATTAGTTGCCTTCTTTACAGCATGTGTGGCAATTCTGCCTCAAAGAGTTTCTAAAGTCTTACCTAAACTGAAGGTCTTCTATAAGATCACACACATAATGTGAATATGCTTTCTTCAGGTAATTCTTGTTTATTCTCCTTAGTTCAAATCTAAAGTAATTTGATACTTGCAGGTTTTATAAACAACATGCTTTAAATTATTTTGAGTTTAATTGGCTTTAAATGACAGGTAGTAGCTTAGCTTAATGCTAATAGTCATATATTTATATATTGATCAAAATGCATACATTGCAGAATATTTAATGTGTCCCCAGTGAGAAAGGTGGAGTGAAGGAATACATGTGGTACAACTTACTTAACAATTTTCAATCAAAACGAAGTTGCTCTGGCTTTTTTAGAGAATGATTCCTTAAGGGCAATAATGTAAAAAACAACATGAACAGTCATGATGGCTATTTTTGTTCTGTGCTTTAGACTTAAAATATACCAGGCAAATAGAGTAAGATGCTGAAAAAATATATACTGTACCCTGATTAATGGATGCTATAGATATCTTTCTGCTCTGTCTGCTTGGTTAGCTTTGTTTCAAATGTGATACAGATCTCATGCTGCACAGCAGATTCAGAAATAGTCCATGTTCCTTTAAATTCAGGCAATGCATCATATTCTGTTATACTGTGTCACATCAGTCTATGGCAGTAAAGCATGAGTTATGTGGATATGGACCAGTAGGTGAACTAGTCCCAACACATGGACAATTTGAAGATCAAGCAAAATATTCTGAAGAAAAAATATTTTAAAAAATACAATCATAAATAATATATGAGACACAAAGTACACTGTTGCTTATTTACTTACAAAATCAACATTCCACATAATCTTTCCAAAAACTTTGAAAAATGCATCCTAACTACATGCATTTATATGATCTGGCTCTTAGACAGAAGTTTCTTATGTGTAACTTCACTTTTGTTTTTTCCCAAATATTAGCAACGGGAAAGATAAATAATGCATCAGAGTTTCTCTTCACATCATCTGTGTCTAACAAAACAAGAATGGGAGACATTAACATGGAGACCAGAGAATAGGCTTTCAAGGATAAGAAATTATGTTTATTGTAAAAATCCACATGATTCCAATGGGGTTTTAAGGCAGGATAAGTTAAATTGCTACTCATCACTTTTACAATTTTTAGTAATTGATATTTATTGTGTCCTGATCTTCTAGATATTGCAGAGTTTAAAGATGTACATAGTTTTAAGATATACATAGTTCCAAACAAGAGAGCATTCAAAACAAATTAAAAACAAACTTGAACATACCACAACTGAACAATTAAGAAAAGAGTAGATGGGAATTTGGTATATCGCAAATCTAAAGTTCTCCCATACTGATATATGATTATTTAGAATTAAGCATTTAGAATGTTTAACCAAATTGGGTATGAAAAGCATGTATTGAATAGGATGGAGAAGTTGAGGCAGATTCCATGTAAAGAGGCAGTAACAGAAATAGGAAAACAGAAAACAAAACAAGACTGGCAATTTTGGCAAACCATTGTTATGAAATTTCTTGCCTAGTGGATTATTCATGAGATTTTCCCAACAGCTTTCTTTGAGCATCTGTATGTCCCTAATCATGCCCCTAAAACTGCCCTTGTGATTTTGAGGAAGAATGTCAGAGAAAGGCCATAAATTATGCAGTGAAAGAAAAAAAAATGAGTTAGAAGGGACACCAAAGCTTTGTAATACATATTTGGAGTAGAAAATGACCACATTAATTCATTTAATCATTCTTTCATTCAATAAATATCAATTATCAGCTATGTATTACACTGTCCACCAGTCATGTGCTGAATCATCGGAGCTTGAGGCAAAAGGAAAACGTGTGCCCCTCTATACAACTCATCAAAATATCTTCCTGTATTTTGAACCTAGTGGAAAAAGTCAATAAAATTCCACAATCACAACCATGATTATATATAAAGACCCCACACTGCCCAATCTGTTTGCATGCCATGTTCAACCCTTATAAACCTCACCAGTGCCAGCTGCAACACTCACAGAGCTGGAAGACTGAGGAGCAACTAGAAACCACTATCCCAGTCATAAAATAATTCAGGCCCATAAAAAGAAACAGAAATCTATATTTTTAATTTTTTGATATTTTGTTCATTGTGGATTCTTTACATTTTTTTTAAAAATCACATTCAAATATTTATCTTGATTATTGAGTATTTGGTGCTCCTTTCCATTTGTATTTCACTGGCTTTACTCCACAAAGTAGAAAGGGTATCTGAACACACTTCTATAAAGTGGTAAAATATTAATATGAATTTGTTTCCAAATCAATATCCTCTAGCCTTTAGTTTTTCCCTCTTTCTCCATTTCCACATAAGTGTGCATAATACACACACACACACAATTGTATTTTCATTTTTACTTAGAGAATTCTACATTTCCTTCTAGTGTTTTTCAGAATATTTATTTCCCAAAGTTGTAATCATTGTTTTCAAAATTTTCATTTTTTCCACTACTCCTTAAGTTTCACCGACAAGTTTAATAAAGTTCTGATTGTTCAGTGCTTTGGGCTTTGAGACACTATTTTACTTTTGCTCATAATGTCAGGCATCTTCAGATGCACTGGTCTCTCCAAAGTCACTCTCCAATCTGCTCTCTGCCTCATGAGAGGCTGACTCTAGATAGACTCCATCAACAAGCTTCCTTGACTTCCATCTTAAAGCTGAATTCAGCCAACAGGAAGCACCAGCAACAGATTGGAAGGATGGAGGAGAATGAGCTCAGGATATTTACCGCCTTGCTTCCTCTGCCAGATCTCTGCAGTTGGCTATGTTCTTCCACCACTACTTTCACAGTAATCTTTCTGGATTTTGGTAACAGCTCCCTCTCCTTCCTTTGGGACTGAAGTGATAACAGCTGTTTTATACCAACTCCACTTTTTAGTTTTTTTCTTCAGCTCATCCACACCTTT
>RCUC01090535.1:0-16606 GCA_003697995.1 Taxidea taxus jeffersonii | reverse complement strand
GAGCAGAGAGCCCGATGTGGGGCTCGATCCCAGGACCCTGAGATCATGATCTGAGCTGAAGGCAGAGGCTTTAACCCACTGAGCCACCCAGGCGCCCCTACATAAAATACTTCTTATCAACAATAATCAGCAAGTCTTTCATGGGACTTTTCCTATGGACTTAATTATTTGCATATTTCAGTTTTCAACCAGACACTACTGGCTTTTATGTGTACAGGCCAGAGATGCTGCTGGACGCCATATAAGGTGCAGGACGGACCCCACAGTGACTTCTCAGACCGGACATGTCAGTGGTGCTGGGGTAGAGAGATCTCCCTGCTCAATATGGGGTTCCTAACATATCACATGAACATATAAAATCCCTGTAGTACAAATCCTTTGGTCTCACTGGTGAGTTTAAAAAAGCCATTTGATTAACTCATTTCTGTTTTAGTGAGAGGTGTATTGAACTTGAATCAGAGACCTAGATTATTTACCTAATTCCTGAGTTATTCATCAGATAGTGGTAATGTTAGGCAAATCACTCAATATCTAGAGCTGGAAGATCTTATCTGCACTACACAGAGATTAAAATGCCTAGCTGGGGAGATAGGGCTTCTGGGTGGTTCAGTGGGTTAGGCTAGTGGGTTAGTCCGACTCTTGGTGCTGGCTCAAGTGGTGGTCCCAGGGCTGTGAGATCGAGTCCCGCATCAGGCTCCATGCTCAGTGCAGAGTCTCAAGATTCTCCCTCTGCCTCTCCCCACAATGAATAAGTCTTTTTAAAAATGCCCATTTGGAGCGCCTTGCTGGCTCAGTGAGAAGAGCCTGTGACTCTTAATCTCACATCTCATGGGTTGAGCAGCTCCTCGTTAGTATAGTGGTCAGTATCCCTGCCTGTCGAGTTCATGGGGTTGAGCCCCTCGTTGGGCATAGAGAGTACTTAATAAATTTTTTTAAAAAATAAAACTGCCCATTCTGCCTTCTTTCTGAAATTATTGAGATAATGAGTTGAGAAAGCATTTGAATGCACTTTTTAAAAAATGAAATGTTAAGATGAAAGGTATTATTATCACAGTCGTTTTAATTTGAAGAAAGACTACAAAGTGGTTAAAAATTAGGGTTTGTTTTTTTTTTAAGATTTTGTTTATTTATTTGACAGATCACAAGTAGGCAGAGAGGCAGGCTGAGAGAGAGGGGGAAGCAGGCTCCCTGCTGAGCAGAGAGCCCAATGCGGGGCTCTATCCCAGGACCCTGAGATCATGACCTGAGCCAAAGGCAGAGGCTCAACCCACTGAGCCACCCAGGTGCCCCAGGGCTTTTTTTTTTTTTTTTTTAGATTTTATTGGTTTATTAGCACAAGCAGGGAGAGGAGGATCATAGGGGGAAGCAGCCTCCCTGCTGAGCAGGGTTTGTGGCCTGACGATTAACCGACTGAGCCACCCACATGCCCCAAGGTTTAGGCTTTTGGTGTCAAACGGACACAGGCCGCACTTGGTAGCTGTGACGGGTGGCCTCTCTTCTTCGGTAAAGTCGGGACAGTGTGGGAGTTCTGTAGCTCAGTAAGGTTCCAGCAATACTCATGACTACTGGTCATGAACCTTATTCTCCCCACGGGAGAAGGGGACTTGGAGCCTCATTTCTTGCCAGTCTGGATGGGCAGGAGCTGGGGGAGTCGCTGCTCCAGCTTCCCGCACGCAGCATCCCGCGGGGTGTGCAGACATCCGCGCCCCTGAACGCCTAGAGGAGCTCGCAGCTTAGCTCGAGGCCCCGAGTGCAAGCACATACTCGGCTCCAGAGGCCGCACGGGGCTGCCCCCCATGAAGGAAATTCGCGCACGTGAGATAGCGCGGGGATGGCATGCCGAGCCTCTGCAAACACGATCGAATGCCTCCAGCGTTAGGTTGAGCCTGACAGCCGCAGCGACTGTGTCCCCTAACCGGACAAGCACGAGCTTCCCCGCTGGGGGCACAGCATGACTCAACCACAGCCGCCTGCCTTCCGAGGGCCCTGCAGCTGCAGGCCATGCGCGTCGGGAGGGGGAGAGCAGCCAGCACGGGCACTGCTGTCCCCGGGGTCCCCACAGTCCTCGAGCTCCTGCACCTTCACATTGCATGGGCCCATCAGTTCCGTGAGGAGAGCGCTCCCTAAGGAGTGTGTGACTTCATCATTCCTGAGCACTCTGTCCCTCTGGGGTTAAGCCAGATATTTGGGTAGCTGCCAGCTCCTATCGCTTCCTCCCAGGGAGGGGGGCGCCCGGGATTCCACGCGGGACCTGTCTTCTGGGGGTGGAGATGGGCTTCTGCAAACTCATAGTAAGTCACCTGTGCATGGAAAGCACCACAGACTTGATTGTTTTTTTAAACGCCTCTTGCCTGGCGATCTTGTGATGAGTATTCATTAGAGACCTGGGTATAGACGATTCGATGGAAGAAACGAATGGGGTGGTGCACACTCATCCCTCGTTCGTAGCTGCCAGGTCAACAAATGAGTCAGTTGTGTGACGCCCCGCAGTATGAGGACATCGCCCCCATCTCACCCAGTCCCGCTGTCTGTTGAAGGAGCTGGCAGGGTCTCCAGAGAGCAGGAGTTGGTGCAGACTGGTGGTTGCAGGAAGCAGAGGCGTGAGCGGGCCGGGGAGGCCAGGCACATGCTCCAGGGGGATTAGGACGCCACCACTGGGGTGGTCTCCAGATTGAAGCGAAGGCTGTAGGCCTTACAGGACGGAGAGGCTTCTCCACTTACTTAGGGCTCCTTGACTGCCCAGAAGGTTCCTGGCATGTCCATGCTAGCAGCACAGTAGCACAGGGACTAAGAGTAGAAACGAGGCGAAGGTACAGAGGGGAGGAGAACGCTTAGATCTCGTTTTACTCCTTCTACTGAGCCTCAGGACGTCGGGGGGAGACAGAGGGAGGATGGGAGCTGGCCTCACAGATCACTCCTTCCAGTGGTTCTGATTGCTTCTAAGATAGGCCTAAGATTATCTGTAAGTGAATAAACTGGAACTTCTGAAGACAAGACTTAGAACCTCAAATCATGTTATGTGAAGGTGAATTTTATCATTGTCCGTAGGTGCTGCTCGTGGAAGACTCCGAGAAGTATGACGTGTTCAGCCAACCCGACAGAGAAGAGTTTCTGTTCTGTCTTTTCAAACATCTTTGCCTGGGCGGAGCCCTCTGTCAGTACGAAGACGTGCTTCCCCCGTATCTGCAGACCACGAAGCTCCTCTACAAAGATCTCGTGAGGTAACGTGGCCAGACCGCAGTGGACACATCGTGGGCGGCGGGCTCACCTGCGTCTGCTGGGGTCCCGTTAGCTCCCCGCTGTGTGAGCACAGCGCCCCGGGGCCCTCCCATGGCCACCCGCCTGTCCCTGTGTCCCCGGCAGACCGGCTGCCACACGGCGCCTGCCCGCAGGCCTGTGCGGGGCTCCCTCAGCAGCTGCCGGGCTGCCGCTCGGGTCACTGTGGTTCTCGGGAGGGGGAAGGATTCCCATCTGGCCACAGTGTCAGTCCAAATCCCACTCCGTTTGAGGTATCCTGCTGGGGAGCTTTTTTCTTTTTGAAGATCAAAAAAATGATTTTTACTGGGGTAAAAATTTTATAAATCATTTGTTTCTACTTCCATTGGGTTGGGTTTTCAGTGATGCAGACCCTGCTTCACCTTCACAGGCTAAAGCGATAGGAACAGTGGAAGAAAGCAAAGGGTCCCGGGGTTTAGTTACGAAATTGTACTTTCATAGGAAATCAGCAAAATTAGCTCCTCATCGGACTCTTGACTGTTGCTTATAATCACCCCAGTTCTCACTTGTACTCTGTGTGCCTGATGACTGCGCAGCAAACTGCATGATTTCATTGTCTTGCTTCGTGGTTTTAATAATGGTTTTAAGAACAGAAATTTTTTTTCTTTAATTTGCTTCTGCTTTTTATAAAAAAGTGACTGTATCCATACATAAAGATGGTGAAAAGAGCTATGTTTGAAACAGAATTCAGAAAAACATATGCATACTTCCATCTCAAATATTCTGTCCTTGTCACTTGCAGCTCATGAAGACGTCAAAGCTTGCTTCTGGCAGCGCCTGTAGCGTGCCTCGTCCTGCATACAGGCGCACGCACATTTGCACGCACCCTGCTGTCTCCGCAGTGTGCTCGGCTCCACTGGCCACACGAACTGAGGAATTCCTTACCTCCCTGCACCATGTGGAGGGGATTCTACTGGGGGTGTTTGAAATAGAAATAACCCTCAACCTTGAGGAACTGACATTTTCCCCAGCGTCCCCTTCCCTGGATTCTCACCAGTGACTCACTCCTACGCTCTGTGGGTGCTAAGAACACGTATGGCTCTGGGGGGGACAGCCACTCGTCAAATTAGGAATCAAAACACAGAGCATCTTGCAGAAAGAACAGGAATCATGTCCACAGAATCACTTTAGCAGGCAACCAGCAGGTGTTAATTTTGTGCACGGAGCCAGGCTCCACAGAGACACAAGAGGAGCATCAGACAGTCCTTGACCTTAAGGAGATTATTAGAAACTAACATATCATAAAGGAATTGTTTAAAATATTTTATAAGTAAAAATGTTGTGAAATCAAGTGTTTGGTTTTGTGTAGGCAGATCTTTGCAGCTCTTGATACGCAACAAATGCCCCAGAAGTGTGAAAGGGGGGATCGTCAGAGTGGCTGTGAGCAGTTGGGGAAGTCTGGATGGGAGGGAGTCCCTGGGGCTGGTGCGGAGAAGGGCAATCTGTCCCCCACCCTGGCTCCCTGGGCGTCACGTCCCAAGTCACATGTACAGCATCGCTCTTACTAGAGAACCACTAGATACTTCTCTCCATGATCCGAGTTTAAAAATGCTTATGAATTTTGTTGCTGAGTCAGGAGGAAGATGCAGGAGATGTGGAATTGTCTTCCCAAAGCAACTTTGGTAGAAAGTTAAGATTAGAATAAATGTTGGCTTAAGATGGTGGAAGTGCCAACACCGGGCAGTTGGATGGATTAAATGATCACAGTCCCTTCAGAGCTCTGCACATTTGCTTACCCCTCGTGCCGCCTGTGGCCTTTCTAACTTGAGTTGTGCTGACTCGGGTCAGGTGCTTGTCATTCGGTTAAGGGGAGGACAGAGCATGGGTCACTACCGCTCTTGCCCAGGGACGTTGCAACTCCAGGTGCTGTCGGTAATTTCAGAATCCTGAGCCACATATACAAACAAGTTGTTTGTACCGAAGACAGATTTGTTTTCTCCTGTTCCTTCCCTTGATTTTGGGGGGTTTTCACATTTTTTAGAGACTGTCTGCTGTCTTCCTAACTGTGCACACAGTAGTGGCTGTGCCTCATCTCCCCTGTCCTGGCAGAGAAGTGTCACCACCAGTCCCCTCCGGAAAAGCCCGTCGAGCCTGTCTGTAGCACGGCCGGTGCGCCACAGGGCCGGATTCTAGCGGTCTCCCGCTCACACAGATGGCTCGAAACATTCTCAAGATAGTTCTTCCCTTCTCCATTATTACATGGTCTATAAAATAACACTTGTTAAATGTCCTGGAAAATGCTTTCTTTCCAAGGATTATGGTTCTTCTAAATAATCGGGTGGTACCTGAGAACCATTTCGTTAGAGAGTGGATGACCAGTCGTTTCCTTACATCTCAGAAACGTCCTCGCAGAAATACTTGTGTGGCTACTAATGCTGCTTATTTCTTTTCTGCTTCCAGTATGAAACACATGGTCTAGTCAGAGTTTTTGGAGAGGTTTTCTAAACTGTGCACCTGCCCCAGAGGTGACATTGCAGGATTTGAACTTAGAGGCTTGGACTATGGCTTCGGACGGTGACGAAGCAGAGGAGTTCCTGGTCCTCACTTGAGCAGTTCCGAGCCTGGGCCGTGCGGCCTGTTTGCAGTCAGAGCGGGATCCCGCCTCGGAAATGAGCATGGCTGGTTTTAAGAAACTGCTCATTATTTTATTTCTAAACCACTAGTATAAACGCACTTTTAAACAGAACTCTAGGGAAATAATGTTCTCGCACCCTTGAAAGCTCGCTTGCCTGGAGGGAGGGGCCGCTGCCTGCAGTGTAGCCCGGAGCCCAGGTGGGTGTCGCTCCTTCCTCTTCTAGTTGGCGAGGTGATAATCGGGCAGGCGATGCCCTACTTGAGCTGTAAAAAATAAATTATTTTAGCGCTACTTTAAAGCAAGAGTAATACAGGGTCAGAGGTAATAGAATAATACTGTTTAGTTCTGTTAGGAACCAACTTCTAATAACGTTCAAATCGTAGATCCTTTTTTGTAAGTAACACAGTTATGGTGCATGTTGGTATGTTTGAGTGAGTGATTGTTAAATACTAAATTTTCTTCTAAGTTTATCTGATAAGTACGAACTTTTATAAGGGATTGTTGGGGGCTTTTTGGGTAATAGTTTTAAACTGGGCTGATTTACATACAGTAAAGTGAACAAACTCTAATGTACCTACAGTGTAGTGAATTTTTATATGTTTCTGCCCCTATAACCACTTGCAGGTCAAGACTTAAAATCAGTTATGACCTGATCAGCTGCGTTGTGTTTTCATTCGGGTGTTATGTAGCTGTGTGCACTGTCAGCGTTTTGTACATACTGGTCACAGCCGTCCCTCGTGTAAGCACAGAATCTCAAGTGTAGTCTTCAGTTTTCAAGTCTTTCAGTTTTCAGTCTTTCAGTTTTCAAGCAGTCTGTGCTAAGCATTTGAGAAATAAAAGAAAATGACATTGGGGCACTGGGGCGGCTCAGGCTTCTGAGCGTAGAACTCTCCATCTCAACTCAGGTGTCCGTCGCAGAGTCATGAGTTTAAGCCCCAGGTCGGGCTCTGTGCTGGAGCTGATGAAAAAAGAGTGAGGGGCACCTCAGCGGCTCAGTGGGTTAAAGCCGCTGCCTTCGGCTCGGGTCATGATCCCGGGGTCGTGGGATCAAGCCCCGAATCGGGCTCTCAGCTCTGCAGAGAGTCTGCTTCCTTCTCTCTCTCTCTCTGCCTTAGTTCCATGATTCCTGGGTTTAAATTTGAATGGAATGTTTTCAAGATAAAAACGGCCTAAGAACTTGGAACCCGGAAATGCCTGGAGTCTGGCCGCCAGCAGTGGCACAAGCTGACGCACAGCACCCCTTCCTTCTCCTCCCCCAACCCTCCCCGTTACTCTTCACATGTAGGGAAGGAGAAGCAGTACTTGGGCCTCTAAAGTGAAGAAGACAGATGCCTTCTGTTAAATGTTATCTGCACGTGGCTCACATGAGGCGTGCCGTGTGTCAGCGAGTGCAGGGAAAGGGACTGCACGCCGTGCACCTGACTGCGCTTCTGGAAATAAATGCCTTAAATACCCTGCTTAACTTCTCTGGTTCTGTTGCCTATAAACTTGGTAAAATAGCGCCAACCAAGCCCCCCAAGCTGCGTGACCTTCACACGAAGTCCAGCATGTAAGGGTGTTCGGCAGATTGTGAAGCGTCACAAAGATCACGTGTCTAAGTGTCTCTCTGTGGCTCATCCCCCGTGTCCCAGCGCGGCCCCTACTACACATGCCACAGGCAGTCTTTCATGGGAAGACTGAGAGAAAACGATTGTCCCGTGATAGGACTGAATAATCCATAATTTAACAGTGCTCTTTATCCTGCTCAGTTCTCCGGTAATCCTCATGGGGACTGCGGTTTGCCTACGTCACACGGGAGAGAAGTGAGGTTCCAGAGGGCTGGCGCCGCCCAGTGTGCAAGGATCACTCAGGGGCCAAACTGGCACGTGCGCCGAGGTGATCAGACTCAGCGTGCACACGCTCGTACCTGCCCCTGCAGCTGTCTACACTCCAATCCCGCTCCTGCTAGCTCCTCGTCTTCTAGTAACTGTCTCTGGCCTGGGAGACCTTTTATCATCGGAGCACAGCGCCTCCCACCTTCAGGTCCATTTGCTGCCATTCAACTGGCTGACCTTGCCCTGTCCTTGGATGAAGCTCAGACGCTGTCCTTTTCAAACCCGACTGCGAGGATGTTACCTGTTTCTGTCATATATGATTATATGATTAAGAGCACCCGAATACTAACACAGATTGGTATTTTAAGTGTCTCATGCCAATGCTTGCTGTATTTAAAATGTACCCCTTTCCCTCTATTTTAGTGTTCGAAAGAATCCTCAGACCAAGAAAATACAAATCACTTCTTCCGTCTTTAAAGTCACGGCTTATGTAAGTGCGGAGGGGGACTTGCAGGCAATCAGTGTGGTACTTGTTACTCTAAGGGCTGTTTTAGCTGCCATGAGCACATCCCCTTCTAGGTTACACCTGGGAGAGAAGACGGGGGTCTTTAGTGCTTTGTTAAAAGTAAAAGGTGATGAAGTATGCTTTCTGCAGAGAGTCACCCAAACTTCTCCCCCTCCTTTCTGTTGTCCGCGGCTGATAACCTTCACGTATTCACGACCCGTGTCTGTGAGTAGGATGGAGTCAGACACGGTTCTCTAGGCTCCAAGCCACAGTGCAGACGGCAAGCTAGTAAGAAGGCCCTAAATACTTGAAGTCTAGGATCCTACAAAGATTATTTGCATATTTGAAGTAGTTTTAAATTCCTTTATTCAGTCACTTAACAAATATTATTGACTATCTATTGGGTATCAGCTACTGTCTTGGGCTAGGGCACTTTTTGTTGATAAACAAGAGAAACATAATTGCTTCTCTCATAGTAGGGAAGGATCACATTTTGAAAGAAAGCAAAGATAGAAGAACATTGCAAAATAGAAATTTTTACAATAGTGACACTTTAAAAACACTTTTACAAAAGGTAAGATTTCCTTTTGGACTATAAAATCCTTAAGGTCAAGAATTAGTGTGTGGTACAGTATATATGTACAGTAAACTGTTCCATCAATAGATATTTTAAAATAGCAATTATTTTTTAAAAGATTTTATTTAGGGGACACCTGGGTGGCTCAGTTGGTTAAGCGGCTGCCTTCGGCTCCGGTCATGATCCCAGCGTCTGGGGATCAAGTCCCACATCCGGCTCCTTGCTCGGCAGGGAGCCTGCTCTTCCCTCTGCCTCTGCCTGCCTCTCCGTCTGCCTGTGCACTCTCTCTCTAACTAATAAATAAATAAAATCTTTAAAAAAAAAAAAAGATTTTATTTAGGGGTGCCTGGGTGGCTCAGTGGGTTAAAGCCTCTGCCTTAGGCTCAGGTCATGATCCCAGGGTCCTGGGATCGAGCCTCGCATCGGGCTCTCTGCTCAGCAGGGAGCCTGCTTCCCCCCTTCTCTCTGCCTGCTTGTGATTTCTCTTTCTCTCTCTCTCTCTGTCAAATAAATAAATAAAATCTTAAAAAAAAAAAAAAGCATTTATTTATTTATTTATTTATTTATTTGATAGAGTACAAGCCAGGGAGTAGCAGGGAGCAGGTGAAGCAGGCTCCCCACTGAGCAGGGAGCCTGATGCGGGGCTCGATCCCAGGGCCTCGGGATCATGACCCAAGCAGAGGACAGATGCTTAACAGACGGAGCCGCCCAGGCACCCCTAAAATAGCAATTATTTACTAAATTACTGTCAAAGATTTGATGTATGTTTCATGACATTTTAACAGAAAATATAGAATAGTTAAATACGTTGGCTATTACTTAAATGTCGTCACAGGCTAAGTCATCTATAATGAAGCTTTATCTCTTTTAGGACTCCGCTGGTGTGTGCTACCCTTCGACCAAGAGTCACGAGCAGACCTTCTCTTACTTCATTGTGGATCCGGTGAAGCGTCATGTTCATGTTTTATACCACTCTTACGGTGTGGGGGAAATGTCCTAACACTGTTCTTTCAGAGTCTGTATTTTGGTACTGTTTTATATAGCAGTGTTTAATTTTAATGCCCATTTATAGGTAAACATTTACTTTGCAAGTTAATTCTAGTAAAATACAGAGAACCCACTTGGAACAGAAGGAAATGGGTACCAAGATGCCTTCCTGTACATGTATCTGGAGCTGTATCGTAAGGACCGAATTCCGTCCCGAACACAGTCGACACTAGTACAGTTGTAGAATTTTTGCAGAAAGTTAAATAAAAACTAAAAATCTAGTTCATATTTGTTGCATTAAGATTCACGTAAGGCCTCAATTTTCCATGTGTTTTGTTTTAAAGATTTTTATTTACTTATTTGACAGAGATCACAAGTAGGCAGAGAGGCAGGCAGAGAGAGAGAGGAGGAGGCAGGCTCCCCGCTGAGCAGAGAGCCCGATGCGGGGCTCGATCCCAGGACCCTGGGATCATGACCTGAGCTGAAGGCAGAGGCTTCAACCCACTGAGCCACCCAGGTGCCCCTCCATGTGTTTTGTTTTAGAAGCCAGTTAGTTCTGGGTTGAAATTGTGGCAGGAAACCTGAGTATTGCTCTATTGATCATTAATATGAGCGGTTCGCTTTTTAAATTTGAGTTTCAAGGGCGCCTGGGTGGCTCAGTGGGTTAAATTTGAGTTTCAGGGGCACCTGGGTGGCTCAGTGGGTTAATCCTCTGCCGTCAGCTCAGGTCATGATCTCAGGGTCCTGGGATCGAGCCCTGCATCGGGCTCTCTGCTCAGCGGGGAGCCTGCTTCCTCCTCTCTCTCTCTGCCTGCCTCTCTGCCTACTTGTGATCTTTGTCCGATAAATTAAAAAAAAAATTAAAAATAAATAAAAATAAATTTGAGTTTCATTTCCTTGCACTTATTCGTCGCATAAAGATTTACATCTCTAGGGCTGTGAAGTGCCTCACAATCCCTTTGCTTCATTTGTCCCACTTAAGATCCTCAATAAAAAAGTAATGTGAAAGTCATTGCCAACTCGGCCATCACATAACAAATTAAAGATGCAGCCGTCCGTCTGTCCCGTCCACGCCCCCGCCCCCCAGAGAGGAGCCGCCTGCGTTCACAGGGAGAGCTGTCCTGAGGGTATCAGGTGGGCGGACAAGTAGAGAGCAGGCGCTTTACCTTACATACTCCTGTGCACTCATTACGTTCGTCGGAGGGATATGTGACTCGAGATTTTTAATGGAAAGAACGATGAGGGGTGTCTGGCTGCCTCAGTCCTTGGAGCAGACTCTTGATCTCAGGGCTACAGGTTCAAGCCCCACTTTGGGGATAGAGAATCCTTAAAAATAGAATCTTGAAAGAGGGAGTGAGGGAGGAAGAGATGTGATTGACATGTATCGCAGAGGTGATAAAGAGCGGGCAAGACATGCTGAGGTCTGGGGAGAGGCAAGTTTGGAACCTACCTGTTCCTGTGTTGTGAGGATAGGGATGGCAACCTGGGGTCCGTCCCCGTGGATGGATCTGGAAAGCTGTTGGCGTTGGGGTAGGGCGCTCAGGACAGTTTGTCTCACTTCCCACGCAGTGCTTGGTACATTAAATGTTGCTTGAACGAATATTTTCCAGACACGCTCCTAGTATCTGTAGGTATTTTTAAACCATATGAGAAATAAAATGAACTAAAAACACCAGCCCTGCCGCGTCCAGCGCAAACCCTGCAACCTGGGGACCCTCTCCTAGGCGCGCAGTTGGCCCATTAGTGCGGTGCCAGGCAGCGTCCTGCTTCCTCTGGGGAAACCCGCAGTCTCTGCCCGAGGGGATGGGTCGTGTAAGCATGAGTCTGTGGCGCCTTGACCTGGCTGCCACGGAGGAGTGGGTGGGCTGTCCGCTCATGGGGAGGGGGGTGTGGGGGCACGAAGCATGAGGCCCTGGGGTCCAGGTCCAGAGCCCGAGCCAGGGACTGCTCCTGTGGGGTGGCCAGTGTCCTCTCTCTGCTGCAGAGGCCTTTGAGGAGTGGGGCTCTGTTGTCCTGGGATCGTTGTTTTCATAACCTGTCTGCGATTGTGCACATCAGCAGGACTGAGGGCAAGGTGCTGGGGCCTGGGCTCTTGATCCTGCCCGTGCTTGTGGTGTGACTGAGCTTGCTGTAATGTCTCATGCCTGACTTGCCTCATCTGTAAAATGGGGACAGTAGGGCTTTCCGTCACAGGTTCCCGTGAGAATCACATACATTAGTCATCTCACTGGGCTCAGAATGGCGCCAAGCCCTGTGGCCTCTGTGTGCATTTGGGCTCTTTTCACTCTCTAGGGAGGAAATATGAAAAAATCAGGAGCTAGACTGCCTGCATACAAAGGTAAGAAACCATCTTCCCTAAGTTCAGAGTTGCTTTTTCACAGGTTCTATTATTATGGGTTTGAGCTAAGTGAGTAGAGGAGGTCAGGAGGTGGGGGGCGAGTCCCCTGCTCTGGGACCCAGGGGACGCAGAGGACGTGCTTGTGTGTCCGAGAACCTCTGTGGCAGCACTTTGCACACAGAATGATTTGCCCGCCTCACCTGTTTGTAGTTGTTTAAAATGTGTCATGAAGACAGGCCTTGATTGTCTGTGGCTCACCCCCGAGCACCCCCAGCCCCTCGAGCCCCCCGTGCCTGGCATGGTACCTCATGCTCAATGGACACTCAGTGTCTGTTCTCCGGGGGACAGGGAGAAGGTGGCCGTGGAGGGGTGACTGCGGGTTTGGGGAGGGCGGAGGGACAGGGGTGGAAGTTCCCAGAGCATCTTCACACTCAGGCCACCCCACACTGTTCTGACCCTGACAGAGCCACACTGGGTGGGACTAGACCCCCAGCCCAGGCACGGGACAGCAGCAGCCCCAGAGCCAGCTCCTGCTCAGAAGCAGCACGCTGTCACCAGCGGGGGACAGGGTTTCTCTGCAGGTGGAAACAGAAGCCGGGCCCGGCGACAACAGAGCGGTTTCCTGGGACTTGAGAGCATTCTCCCAAATTCCGAACGTTACTTAAGGGAAGAAGGCTCACCGGAGTATAATCTGGGCCTGTCTAAGTTGTCTTAGGCTGAAGACCAGAGAACTTGGGACGCTGGGGTCCCATGAGCAAAGACCATACAGAGGTATGAATCCCAAGTGGTTTGGGGGACTAGCAGGGGCTGAGAAGGCCGGGGCAGGAATTGTGTGTAATGACTCAGAGGAGGCAGCTTGACCTGGTCACTGGGGGCTGTGGGGACAAAACTAAGAGATGGCAACGCAGAGCCATCGTTAAAGACTTCTGAGCAGGGCAGTAGCCTCACGAAAACGCTATTCTGGAAAGATGAGTCTGGCAGTGACAAACTGGGGAGAAAAAAGTCCAAAGTCCAGAGATCAAAGAGAAGATTATCATAGTTGTCACCCCGTCTGAGCTACTAGCGAGGGAAACCTTTCTGGTCATCCTGAAGTATGGGAGAATGGAATGCTCAGCAGAAAAAAATCAAATATGGCCCTAAAAATGTTAGCAACGGGGTGAATTATGATGTGTTGAGTCTTTGAGGTACCAAGGACTGGGAAGTGGGGACTGTGGTAGGAAGTTGTGGTTGTGGAGGGGAAATCCCTTGTCCTGCCCTGTCATTCGTGTCCCAGCCCCAGGCTCGACCAACTTCAGTAGGTCATTGCAGCTTTGAAAACCTGATTCTGACAGCCCTAAGCTGTCTGCAGGGGTCTTATCCAGGCAACGGGCCAGGACCCGTCTTTCTCCACGTGTCTGTGGATTGCCTGCTACATGCTAGGCACTTCCCAGGCACTTGCAGCAGATAGAGCAGTGAACAAATCGGACAACTTCAACGCACTGGAGAGTTTCCATCCAGGTGCCCATGACAGTGTTAGGTGCAATGAGATATATAAAGAAATACCCAGTTGCTCTCAAGAAACCAAGTTTTGTTGGAGTCGTGACTCACAATTGTCAATTTTTTCAGTCTGATGGATGTGAAATGGTATTTATGATTTTACTTGGTCTCTATATGAGCTGGAGCATTATTCTGTGCATTTCCTTGGCCACAGATACGGATGTTGGTGGCAGCCACAGTGCTCTGCTCTCCACTTCTTCAGTTGAGAGAGAGAATGGATAAAAGAACAGAGCAAAGAACAAAAGGGAAGTTTGCGGTCGTATAGTAAAAACCACATTTAGCAGCGTCGGACCCGCAGCCCAGCCGCTGCCATCCCTGGCACCTTCCTTGTCCTGACCTGGCATGCGAGTAAAGGTCAAGGCGACAGACAAGCCAAACTGGGTTTGTTTGTTGTGGTTTTTGTTTTGGGTTTGTTTGTTTTTTTAAGAGGGGAAAATAAGTCCCTGGGCTTTAGCAAAGACTAGGAACCTGCAAATTATTTTTCTTGCCCTTTTCATGACTAGAAAGGTGTGTGAGAGAAACAGTAAAGTGAAAGCCAGCTATGACAACATAAATTAACTTTTATTCAACCAAATTCTTGATCAACTCTCACCTTGTATTCCCATAACATAGAATAGAACAGTTATGCTGTTTAAAAGTACTTCATATATACAAGGTCAAGCAGGGCAGAGAAGCTCTGAGGGTTAGGGCGTAGAGGGCGCATTACAGGTTTCCTTGAATCCAGCAGCAGGGATGCTAAAGTCTACTGGATGCCAGGCACCGTGCTAATCCTGGGGACACCATGAACAAGACACAAAATCGCCGCTTCTAAAAAAAACACAAGGTAGTGAGAAAAATAAAGTTTTTCTAGAAAATAAATCGCAAGTGATTAGTCTGAGGGGCACCGGCCTGGCTCAGTGGGTGCAGCACGGGACTCTTCATCCTGGGATTGCGTGTTTGAGCCCATATTGGACATAGAGCTCACTTAAAAAATAAGAAAAACAATTTCTTTAAAAAGAGTGGTTAGTCTGAGAAGACTCCTCTGAGGAGGTAACATCTGAACCCAGAGGTCAGCATTTGAACGTTCTCAGCAAAGCAGCGTGGGCTGAGACGGAGGGGAGAGAGCGTGTCCCTGGTGATGACAGACATCCCTGTGGATGGACATAGTGGGCGGGAAGGGGTGGCCTGAGTCACAGCTGGGGGATAGATCACGCGCATCTTAAAAGCCAATGAAATGAGTTTGGAATTTAATGGTAGTGTCACAGGGAACCACTGTAAGGTTTTAAGCAAGGGGGTGGTGTACATTTTTAAAAGACCGAAGAGCGCTGTGGCTACTGTCCAGTAGATGGAGTGAGAAAACTGGGAACCACTTACCGTCTAGTGAGACGTGAAGGCAGTTTGGGTGCGGATGGTTTTGGTGATGGTGGAGCACCATGGGCCCAACTGTGTCCTCCCAAAAGTCCTATGTTGAAGAACCTCAAAGTGTGCCTGTGTTAGGAGATGAGACCTTCCAAGAGGTAGTTACGTTGACGTGAGGTCCTACTGGACGGCCTTCATCCAGTGTGACCAGTGTCCTGAGAAGAGGTTAGGACACAGAGGCCCTGAGGGGCGGCCATGCAAGGACACCAGAAGGCCGCAGCCTCCGAGCTGAGGGAAACCTCAGGAGAAGCCAACCTTGCTGACACCTGGAGGCTGGACTTCTGGCCTCCAGAGACTGCCGGTGGTCGAGCTCTGTGCTATGTTGTTAGGAGAAGTGTCCCAAGTAACATGTGAGCAAGGTGGCCAGGTGGCCATGTTCCAGGCAGATTTTTGGACCCAGAAGCAACGTTACTTGATGGATTGAACTGGAGGTGGGGAGTGGAGATTAGAGAAGCCAAGGCTGTGTCTCAGTTTCCTGGTGTTAGAACTTTTAGAACAAGTTTACTTAAAAATGTGTGAGGAAAACATCTTAGGAAATAAAAGGGCAGCAGTTAATTGAAGGCCCTGAAGTCTGGAAAGAAAGATGGGAATTAGCGGAATGAGGGAGGGGCGCCCAGGGGCACAGTGTGCGGCGCACCCTCCAGGCTGGTGCTGTGGGTGCAAGGCCCGAACTGGGAGCGCGCTGGAAATGAAAGGAGCCTGATGACAGGTGTGCAAGTGCAAGCGTCGAGCAGATGAAGTCGCTATTATCCCAGTTGGCGGTGGAGTGCGGGGCACCAGGGTTTCCAGCGGGAGAGCACCGGTGAGGACGGCGCAGTTAGGGAAAGGGTGCGGAAACGGGCAGGTGGGAGCGAGAACGGCCGGACAGGGCCTGGAAACTGGCCGACCTGGCCACAGGAGTCATGTGCGAGCGAGCAGCACGGGCCTCTCGTGCCGGAAGACCCTCGGGAGACGCCTGTTCGCACGTGCGCCCACAGCCGGAGAGCCCGAAAGGCCGGGCGACCGGTACAGCCCCACTTTCCGTGTGGGCGGCAACCTCTCCCCGGGTACTTTTCTTTAAGACCTTCTTGGGGTCAAGATCCGTGCCTGGCACATTGCTTTGTACAAAAACTTAATAAATGTTGTAGATGGGGTAAGTAATCAATCGCATTTTACTTGTTTTGTAAAAGAGAGCCGTCTGGCAAGGTGTGTCTGGACCCGGAACCAGAACCTCCGGCTCTTCCACTGAGGAGCTGTGTGGCTTTGGGGCATTGAACCTGGTGCTGCCCAGCAGACCATCCTGTGGTAAGGGGAATGTTCTAGATGGGTGCCACGACGTCCCAGAGCCGCTAGCCCCAGCTGCAGCAGGGAGCACAGGAAACGGGCTTGTGTGCTCAGGGAACCAGGGCGTCCCTTGACCATGTGCCTGCGGCCCCACCTGGCCCGTGCAGCTGTCTCAGGCCGTCAGGCCCTGCTGTGAACG
Organism: Taxidea taxus jeffersonii; assembly: GCA_003697995.1. Lineage (NCBI taxonomy): Eukaryota > Metazoa > Chordata > Mammalia > Carnivora > Mustelidae > Taxidea > Taxidea taxus. The sequence continues at coordinate 138 of RCUC01090535.1, read as the reverse complement.
AGGACACAGGGCTGGGTGACCCCCTTGGCTTCTACTCGGAAATGCTGTTATTCCAGCCAAAAGAAATTCCTGTGCACATTTTAAGAATTCAGATTTTGACTTCCGAAAACAAAATATCACTTCTAAAGAATGTTAAAT
>RCUC01090528.1:0-17189 GCA_003697995.1 Taxidea taxus jeffersonii | reverse complement strand
AAAAAAAAAAAAAATCCTAAATGTTTCATCCTATTTGGTTTAGGCAGCTTGAGGAAGAGCAAATGCTCATGAATTGCCAGTCCATTGTTTTTTCCATTATATCAAACTGGTTCAAATCCAAACTTTCATTTCTGAGTTGACCTACTAGCCTTATAGAAAGACAGCACATTTTATGTATATAGGTAAAGTCAGCTTGTTTTTCTGTATTTCAGCCTTTCAAGCTATGAAATAGGATAAGGGAGAAAAGATTTGCCATCTGGTATGCAGGCATATCACTAGAAATATAATGTTCCTAAATGAACTTTCTGCTAACTTCCCACTCTAGCTCATTTGTCTTATATATCTATGTAATTACTTATTCATATATTCAAACATTCTTGTTGAGTGCCAATTCTGGTCCAGGGACTCTGCTAAGCACTTAGGATGTAAAGATGATTACCACTTTATTTAACAAAGTCTATTCATTAATTCATTCCATAATTATTTATTGACTGTGTTCTTTGTGTCAGGCATTGTCCTAGGTGTTGGGAGGGCAGTAAAGAACAAAAAAATGCAAATTCACTATTCTCATTTACATTGCATTTTGGGAGGAGAGACAAATAATAATCAACAAAACATGTAGATACATGATATAATGTTAGGCTGTTAATTCCTAAGAAGGGAAATAAAATACAAAAGGAAATAGAGTGATGGGATAGAGGTGCTATTTTAAATAAAAGTCTCCAAGGAGGCCAGTCTGAGAGGGTCGCTTCTGAGCAAGACTTGAATGAAGTAAGGGAGAAAACCCTGTACAGATGTGGAGAAGAGGATTCATGACAGAAAATCCTTTCTTTGGCTGTGAATTCTAGATACAAGGTAGCCTTTATCAGTGGGTATGCCCTTCAGAGCCAACTGTGCTTGGATAGATGCTAATCCGTGTTTAGTCATGTTTGTAGCTTAAAGTGACCATGGTGGAAGTATTTATGTCATGCAAATCAACAAACACAACAAATCAGAGTTTTTCTCCCAGAGAGCCAGTTGTTAAACATTTATTAGTTTATCATTGACTCTGTTGCCAAGTACTGAGAGGGGAGAGTGGTAGAGGTGTAACAGCTTCCTTAAGGGCCAGATCCAACTTCTATGAGACCAGTTCTCTTGGTGGAGACCTAGCCAAAAGGTTTCGGTTGTTTCTTTATTTTTCCTTTCCTGGCCCCCAATGTGTGAGGTCAGGGAGTAAACTTAGTAGTTGCTGCTCTAAGTAATTGGTAAAGGACATCAATGAAAAAGCCCTTCCTCCCTACCCTGGCACTTCTGTGCCACTTTCAATTTTTTTAAATGTTTAGTCCATTAACACCTGTTTTATCATGTTCCCAGAACCACCACCAACCTGAAAGAATCAAAAAGCTAAGTGGAGGGGCGCCTGGGTGGTCGGTTGTTGGGTGTCTGCCTTTGGCTCGGGTCATGATCCGACGGTCCTGGGATCGAGCCCCGCGTCGGGCTCCCTGCTCGGTGGGGAGCCTGGTTCTCCCTTTCCTGCTCCCTCTGCTTGTGTTCCTTCTCTCACTGTGTCTCTCTCCATAAAAAACGAAAACAAACAAACAAACAAACAAAAAGCTAAGTGGAAGACCGAACAGAAAATACTACAACCTCCTGCTCCCGCCAAAAGCAAGCAGGACATAACAGCATTAAGTTACCTAAATAAAAATATACAATACATTTGTGAAGCCCCCAAATACTCAACATTTTAGAACTGTTACCACAATTTTTTAAAACTTTATTTCAAGTATTAATATGATGGAAATGAAGGTAAGGTAACTAATACATGGCAAAAAGAGTCATACAGCATATTTTTTCCCCAATTAATTGACAGTGTATGCAGTTCCAGTTAATGTGTAGAAAGAATCTTATTTTACCCATTTAATATGAATGATAGAGGATTTAATTAACCCAGATCCTATACAGTTAAAAGCAAAATAAAGTGTTCTTGATTATAACTCTGGTTGCAAGTAATAGAAACAACTTGACTGGCTTACAGAAAAGAAAGTGAGAAAAGAAAGAGTTAGAAAACCAATGGACCTTAGGAAGTACTGGAACTAGGAACTAGAAAGCCTGATAGCCAGGCTGTACTAGTATAGTCTCTGTTACTTAGTGTTGCTCTCTCTTTGTCTCAGCTTCAATCCTTTATTCCTTCTGCAGGCCAGTTGTCTCCACTCCTTAGCTCACATGGTAGAACATAATTGTCCATTACTTCTGAGCTAAGATGTTACCTTTCTAATAATCACTTAAGAATACCGAGTAAGAGTTTTCCTCCTATATTTAAGTTTCTAGGTGAAAGAATCTGATTGACACACTTTGCTAAGCTGCCCATGCTTGGTCTAACCAGCTATGGCCCAAGGAACTGGGTTCTCACATTACAAATATGGCTGCCGAAAGCCCATCATGTGAAGAGAGTCAAGGAATTGAGGAAGAGATAGTTCACAGAGAAAGAACATGTATTTATGGGCTAAGCAAACATACTGTAAGTGCTCATATCAAAATACTTCATAGAGTAGAAAGGGACTCAAGTTCAATCCACTGCCCTGTGCAGTGATCTCTTCCATCCTGTCTCCGATGGATGCATTCAGCTTCTGCTTGAACATATAACAACAGAGAGCTGACTAAAGCATGAGACCACTCATTCCAATGTGAGACATTTTTATTGTTAGAAGGTTCGTTCTTGCACTGAGCTGAAATTTGCCTCTCTATAACTTTAATCCATTCTACTTTGTGGAACAATAAATAATACGCTAAATTCCTCTTTTTACATGACAAGCCCTTTACTTATTTAAGGATGACTAAAATGCTCTTCACTGGTTTTCCCCAGGGTAAACATCTCCAGCTCCTTCAAACATTCTCTGATATGAATCCCTCATCCTTCCCTATTTTAGAGGCTAGTTTGCTTTTCGTTGTCTAGAAAAGATATTCCTACTCCAAATGTATAAAGCAGTAAAGGAATCTCCCTGGCTTGTATCACTGGCTTCTATAGAGTCAGTCTTCAGAATGTAGGTGATCCAGCAGCTCAGTTACTCATTCATCCTTTAGCAAATGCTTGGGGAGCATCTACTTTGTGCTAGGCATTTGTACTGGGCACTTAAGATACATCAAGGCCAAAACAAGCTGTTGGTTCTAGAGCTTATATTCCAACAGAGGGAGACATATAGTAAGCAATAAATACAATAAAAATTAATTATATAGTACATTAGAATGTGGTCAGTGCCTTTAATAAAAAAAAGTAGATAGAGCAAGGAAAGGGGGACTGAGATGATTGGAGCAGGGTGTCACGTGGCCGTATTTAGTGGTCTGATCAAGGTGCATCTCACTGAGATTAGAATAAAGACTTACAGAGGAGAGAGTTGGGGGGGTGGTGTGCATGTGAAATAGGCAAACGTATTTGCAAGAAGAGCAGAGTGGAGAAACTGCTTAAGTGTGGGCCCTAAATGAGACAAGGCCTGGCATGTTCTAGGACCAGCAAAAAAATCCAGTACATGGCAAAGAATCAGTGAAGGGGAGTCATCAGGGTTGAAGACAGGGGACAGGTGACCAGATCACATAGGATTATAAACTTTTATAAGGGCCCTACCTTATACTCAGAACGAAATCAGTTTCCATTTCATGGTTCTGAGCTCAGGAATGACATGATCTTAGTTACATTTTAAAAGACCCTCCCTGGGGCACCTGGGTGGCTCAGTGGGTTAAGGCCTCTGCCTTCGGCTCGGGTCATGATCCCAGGGTCCTGAGATGGAGCCCCGCATTGGCCTCTCTGCTCTGTGAAGAGCCTGCTTCTTCCTCTCTCTCTCTGCCTGCCTCTCTGCTGACTTGTGATCTCTGTCAAATAAATAAATAAAATCCTAAAAAAAAAAAATATGGTTCTTGTTCCACATCACTGGACATCAGGGAAATACAAATCAAAATCACAATGAGATACCACCTCACACCAGTCAGAATGGCTAAAATTAACAAGTCAGAAAATGACAGATGCTGGCGAGGATGTGGAGAAAGGGGAACCCTCCTACACTGTTGATGGGAATGCAAGCTGGTGCAACCACTCTGGAAAACAGCATGGAGGTTCCTCAAAAAGTTTAAAATAGAGCTACCCTATGACCCAGCAATTGCACTACTGGGTATTTACCCTAAAGATACAAACGTAGTGATCCGAAGGGGCACGTGCACCCGAATGTTTATAGCAGCAATGTCCACAATAGCCAAGTTATGGAAAGAACCTAGATGTCCATCAACAGATGAATGGATAAAGAAGAGGTGGTATATATATATATATACAATGGAATATTATGCAGCCATCAAAAGAAATGAAATCTTGCCATTTGCGACAACATGGATGGAACTAGAGGGTATTATGCTTAGTGAAATAAGTCAATTGGAGAAAGACAACTATCATATGATCTCCCTGATATGAGGAAGTGGAGATGCAACAGGGGTGGAGGTTTGGGGAGTAGGAAAAGAATAAATGAAACAAGATGGGATAGGGAGAGAGACAAACCAAAAGAGACTCTTAATGTCATAAAACAAACTGAGGGGGGTGAGGGGGAGGGGTGTTGGGAGAGGGGGGTGGGGTTACATTATATGTTTAAATAAAAAAAAAAAGACTTCAAAAAAAAATAAAGGGAAAATTGAATGCATTTTGGTCCTTTCTATGTGATGGTATATTGTGATAATTATGTGTTAATTACAAATAATAAAAGAACTTAATGAACACAAAACAATAAATAAAATAAAAGACCCTCCCTGGTTCCTATTCAAAATAGATTCTTGGGAGGTAAGAGTTTCTTTCTGTTTTCCTGTAGTCTTCACATTTTGGTAACTAGCTTCTTTTGTGATTATAGTGTGGTTGCTTGCAATAATCAGAGCTATATGCTCCCACAGTTATGTCCATCAAGCAGGAGATGATGATTATTACCACCATCAAATGATGGCAAATTTCATGTTGACTGACCCACCCCTGAACCAATCCCTAGGCTCAAAGGAGCGTCATATTCTAATTGGCCTTACCTCTGAATTACCTGAAACTATCACTATGGAAGGGGAATGATTACTTTGTTGGCTTATCCATGAAGCTAGGAATGATGGTTCAACTACTCCACAGTGGAAAACTAAATGAACATTGAGCTGCCAACAATAACACCCTCTATAATTATTCTGGTCTAACAATTTCTTAACATTTATTCTAACTAAACATAATCTGCGGGCATAATTTAAGTACAATACTTTCATTAACAAATCCTAAGATTATTTTGTTTCAATGCTTTATGATTCCTATTTTTTTTTAAGATTTTATTTATTTATTTGACAGAGATTACAAATAGGCACAGAGGCAGGCAGAGACAGAGAGAGGGGAAAGCAGGCTCCCTGCTGAGCAGAGAACCCGCCCCTATGCTGGGCTTGATCCAGCACCCTGGGATCACAACCTGAGCCCAAGGCAGAGGTTTTAACTCACTGAGCCACCCAGGCGCCCCTTTATGATTTCTTTATAGGATCTGTCATCAAACCATGTATCCCCTAATGTGTAGAGTATTTTGCAGCTATTCCTTTTAACCTAAAGAGGAGACCTCACATCTATATTCCTGTTGGATTCCTTTCAATATCATCTTGAATGCTGATTCTATCTTCCTAATATAGGTTATCTGTGATTTGCAAATTTGGTAAACATAATTCATTGTAAATATTAAGTGACAAAATCATATTCTTCTTTTCTTAAGAAGACACTTTCTTTCCCTAATAGAATATGGGCATAGGGGGTCAGGGAAATCATAGATAGAGGTGACAACGCTCCAAGAGAGACATCTATTGCAAAAATAATTAAGAGACTTAACCAAATCTGAACTTTTTTCAGCTCTCAGTTCTCAGTTTTTCATTGCCAGTGTTAAGGAGCAAATGTATCCAAACTACTTTTAAAACTTTCAAAATATTGAAAGATTATGAAAAGGCTGGTGGTTTCCATTTGTTATTTTGTTCCTTTTTTTGTGAAGTTATCAAAGAAGAATTCAACTGAGAAGAGTAACTCATTCCAGGAATGAGTGTAAAACCTTTATTTTTATATGCAAATTGCTTATCAGTTGTCAGTTATATCATAGAGCCATATAACTTATAACATGGATTTTATAATATATTTATAACATTTCATGATTTATAATATTTTAAAGCAAAATGATGTTGTTTCCTTTGTATGTAGGACTTTTTTCATCTTTTACTTTTCTTTGTATTTTTCTTAACTTTCCTCATTCTCTCTCCTAGTTTAGTCCTTTATGCATGATCATTCTAAAAACTGCTGATCCACTCAAACTATTGTGCTCTCTTCCAAGAATAATCTCTATTATATGCACAGTATAGGAAGGACAGCCAGCTATGCTGAGCTTTTTTCAGTGAGCATGTAGATAAGCAGTCACTTTTGCTGAATACAAAAGAGGCAATGTTTGTGCTAAGATAGTCCTTTGCTCGCTGCCATCTAATCCTTTCGTTTTTTAATGTAAAATGTATTTTTATCAAAGTAACACATGCACAAAGCTTAACAAGTAAATAGTTCTGGAAGATTTATCATGAAATAAACAAAACCAAAACTATACTCTTCTGTCTCACCCTTTTCTTTTTTTTTTTTTTTAAAGATTTTATTTATTTATTTGACAGACAGAGATCACAAGTAGGCAGAGAGGCAGGTAGAGAGAGAGGAGGAAGCAGGCTCCCTGCTGAGCAGAGAGCCCAATGTGGGGCTCGATCCCATGACCCTGAGATCATGACCCTGAGATCATGACCTGAGCTGAAGGCAGAGGCTTAACCAACTGAGCCACCCAGGCGCCCCTGTCTCACCCTTTTCTTATCCCCAAGTACCATGCCCCAGAAACAACCACTTTGAACTCTTTTCCCTGATTCTCCTGGTATTTACCTCTATGTGTCTGAATGATATGATCATTTGTTATTTTCTCACCTATCAATTCTAGACATATTCTGTTGACTTCCTATTTTGGAATATGAGAATTTATATTCCCACCACACACACATCCATACTTTTCTTCTATCCTCCCATGAAATTGTTTCAAAACCTTAATTTTATTAATAGTCAGTGCTTACATTATTATGAAGATATAACTATTTTTACTATTGATCCATAGAGTGCATTGTGATTTATTTACTTACAACTTTTTATTTATCTCAGAGTTAAATTTTTCCCCCTAAGCTTGCCAACAGCACTACAAAACTCTGCTCAATATAGTCAGACATTTTTGGTCTATACATGTTCCATACTTTTCCCTAGGAGAGATCTTTCCTGCGGCCCTCTGGTATGACATTGTTTTGGAACCCAAGGACTGCTGTACCACAGTATAGCTCTTGGCCTAGGTCTTCTTTGATCAATATCTGATTTACTTTTCCTCTCTGTATGTTGGATCTCTGGCTTCATGGATACCATACATCTTTATTGATGTATTCCCTCATTGGGAAATACATCTTCCAGAAGATTTCCAAGAAGAATGCATAGGGAACAAACTTTTTGACATACAAATATAGTATATTTAGAAGTATGTTTATTCTATTTTTATATAGATTGATAGTGTGGAAAGGAATCCTTATTCTCAGTACTTAGGAAGCTTTGTGCTATGTCTGCTGGGGAGGGAGACAGGTGAAAAGGGGTATGTTAATACAGTTTATCTTGAATTTCTCTTATTATAAGTAAGGTTGAGCATTTTTGTTTTTACTTTTCTGTAGTATTTATTCATGTTCTGTTTGTATGCTTACTTATTTTTCTATTTGGTTATTGGCTTTTTTATTTGTAGGAACTCCTTATATATTAAGAAATCAGTCCTCATCTTTACAATAGGAATTACTAGTATTTTCTCACAAGGGCCCAAGGACCTGGAAGACAATTTGGTAGCATTTTTAAAAATTAAAAATGGATTCTAGGGCGCCTGGGTGGTTCAGTCAGTTAAGTGTCTGCCTTCAGCTCAGGTCATCATCCCAGGTTCCTGGGATTGAGTCCTGCATTGGGCTTCTTGTTCAGCAAGAAGCCTGCTTCTCCCTCTCTCTCTCCCCTTGCTTACATTCCCTTTCTCGCTGTGTCTCTCTCTGTCAAATAAATAAGTAAAATCTTTAAAAAAAATTAAAATGCATTCTACCCAGGAATTTAGTATGTGGTATTTTTCCAGCAGATATATTCACACGTATGGAAAATGACTTAGCAACAAGAATATTAATTGCAGAATTGCTTGTAAACAGTAAGCCTGGAGGCAACCTAAATGTGCATCAATGAGATCCAGTGAAATAAATCATGATTTACTCATTTGGTGGAATATTATATAGCCATATATAAAGAATGAGACAGTTCTAAATGTACTGATAAGAAAAGAGGATCTCTATGACATATTTCTCAAATTAAGACATAAGTTGCAGAAAAGTTTATACTGTAATTATTACCTGAAAATAAAAACTAAAACTATATATGTAATCAACTTATGCATCAGAACATTATGCAATAAACTGGCAACATGGGTTGCTTCTGGAATACAGTGGCTGAGGAGCAGGAGTAGAAGGTATATATTTTTTCTTTTTGTAACTGCTTTATTGGTATATAATTTATGTATGATGAAACTCACCAATATTAACTGTATAAGCCAATGAATTTTAGTATACTTAGTATATTGTACAACAATCTAGTTCTAGAAAATTTCCATCAGCGTAAAAACAAACCTACGTTCATTTATAGTTAGTCCCCATTTTCACTCCCAGTCCTAGGCAATCACTAATCTAATTCTGCCTCTCTGTATTTGCCCTTTCTGGGCATTTTATATATGCTTTTATATCTTTTGAATTAACTTTCCCTATTTTGAATTTATATCACCTATTCAAAAATACATACCAAAAACCCTGATCTAATTGATCATATTATTACTCTTTCTTCTCATAAGAAGAAACTGCTTGATGAAAAAGTTAAAGGAAGTCTTTGGTACTATAAGCAGATGAGAAGTGGAGATAGGAATAAAGTCAGAACATTATGAACAAGATCCTATTTCCGACTTTTATTGCATCCATATTAGATCTCATTCTGGCTTAGCATACACTGAAATTTAGATTTAATCATTGTTCACATAAGTGTAAATCTCTGTAAAAGGTCAAAACATTTACCACTCAGAAGGGAAAGAACAAATCATTACACTGAAAAAAGATATGGGTATGAAAATAATACTGTGCAGGCACTTCACTTTTTATTGCCTTGTTAGGAATCCATAAACACTAATATAATCTTGTCATATATTACAAAGGTTGGCCATCTGCTAATGTTGAGATTAATAATCTGCCCCATGGTTAACTCATAAAATCATACAAATTTAGATTTGGATGAGGTTTCCGAAATTTATCTATGACATTTTCCCAGATTTATTCCACTAGATACCAGCCAATCTAATTACTTCAGTGACATGTTTAACCTTTGTGAAAATCTCTATATAGATTTATTTATACCAATATTGTTGGCTGTTAACAATCCAAGAGCTAAATTTGTTACCAGTTTCTTGTCAAGTGAATAATAATAGTTAATAACAAAATAATAAATATGATGATAGCACCCTTTATTGACTATTTACTGTAACCCATCACTGAACTAGAGAGGTGCTTTATATATATTAAGGCATTTCAATTTCACCACCATCTAGAATAAAGGCCCTATTTTTAATCCTATTTTCATTTTTAGTAAAGTAAATCCCATTATTTTCAGTAATGGAAACTTTTTCCTGGAGAAGTTAATGAACATGCCTAACGTCACACAGCTGCTAAATAAAAGAGCTCAAATTTGAACCCAGTTTTTAATTAATGTGCTTTTGTGATACACATTGTTGCATTAGCCTTATTTCTGGCCCCATACTATACTTTTGTGCTTTTATCTTATTCCCTCTTATTTGACTTTATTATTTCATCTAGTATGTTATATGACTTGACTTGTAAAGAATTGTAAATCTCTTCTACATAGTGATGGGTTTAAATGAGCAAGCATATGACTATTGTTTGTTCATAGTCTTGCATTTTATTAGGAGAAAAAGTAAAGAAAAACATGTTTTTGTGAACACTAATTTCTTTTGGCACCTACGGACAGGCCTCCCCTCATGAGATAGTTTGTCTTTGCCAATAGATCAATATTGATTGAGTCAATGTGGAGAATACAGAAAATTATGCTAGAGTTCCTGCCCTTTGGGAGCTTACTTATTAATTGTTGAAGGAAAATACATGTACAAAACCACAAATAGGTGAAAAGTGATTATTTATGGCATATAAAGGGCTCCTTATGTATTGTAAGTCAATGGTGAAGGCAAAGGGAAGGTATTGTGGAAATATATATTTTTAAGGATGGCCAATCCCTGAGGTAAGTCAAGAATTTTTAACATTTGTGTGCTTTGAAGAGTTCCATTGCAAAATATTTGGACAAGATGCTCTTTAAGGTTTGTCTGCCTTAGAAATAATATAATTTTATGAATTATATAAAAAGTAGCATTTAGTACAATGAAATTCCAATTAATAAAGGGTAAGAGGGTTGCATGAAGGATGTACAGGAAAACCAGACTGGACACTGAGAGTAACTGCAGAAATACAGGGAATATTTTTCCTTTCTCAGGATTCTAAGTACATTTCTGTTTGTGTTGTGGTTGGGGATGATGGGTGTTGAAGGGGGAAAACTGCTGGCAAAGTAGTCCACCTACTGGGCAAATTTCCCCCAAGGATGCTTGTTCAAACTTTGCTGAACCTCTGAAAAACATGTTAAAGAAAAGGTCCAAGGGACGCCTGTGTGGCTCAGTTGGTTAAGCGGCTGCCTTTCGCTCAGGGCATGGTCCCAGCGTCCTGGGATCAAGTCCCGCATCGGGCTCCTTGCTTGCCAGGCAGCTTGCTTCTCTCTCTGCCCGCCACTCTGTCTGCCTGTGCTCGCGCGCTCTCTCTCTGACAAATAAATAAATAAACAATCTTTAAAAAAAGAAAAAGAAAAGGTCCAATATAGTATTAGAATTAAAATGGAGACTGAGATACATGGAAAGGGGAGTTAATTTGTGTAGCCCATTTTAACGTTCCTTTCATCTCTAACCAATGGTGAGGACTGATGTACCATTCCCATCCTACTTTCCCTTTGAAGCCCCCAAATGATAGATCCTAACTTATCATAGCATTTTTTTTAAAGATTTTATTTTTATTTATTTGTTTCTGTTAGAGAGAGAGAGAGAGCGCGAGCACAGGCAGACAGAGAGGTAGGCAGAGGCAGAGGGAGAGGGAGAAGCAGCTCCCTGCCGAGCAAGGAGCCCAATGTGGGACTCGATCCCAAGACGCTGGGATCATGACCTGAGCCAAAGGCAGCCGCTTAACTAACTGAGCCACCCAGGCGTCCCTTATCATAGCATTTTTTGTACCTACTCTTTATCACACGGCTCAACCGGTCTTTTTTTTTTTTTTACTTTTTTTATTTACTTGATAGAGATCACAAGTAGGCGGAGAAGCAGGCAGAGAGAGAGGAGGAAGCAGGCTCCCCGTTGAGCAGAGAACAGATGCGGGGCTCGATCCCAGGACCCTGAGATCATGACCTGAGCCACCCAGGTGCCCCTCAACTGGTCTTTTCCATCCAGGGCATTGTGACTATTTCCTACAGGTGCCCACTAATCATCAGCTGAGGTGAGAATCACATTTTTCTCCAGCTGGTGTGGAAGTGTCTGGAAGCAAAAGCCTAGGTTTTGGTCTGATATCTTATAAACAGTGGTCTCATTTAATGGGGTAAAGGTGTTTTGTTTTTTCTGTTTTTGTTTTAGAGGATGGAGAGGGTCTGCAAATAAAAGATGGCGTAAAAGGAAAACTATCAAATAGTTTTCCTCGGCTCGGGTAGATCGAGGGTAGCCAAGTTGGGACTTGGTTTGGGGTGAAAAGTGGAGGCTGCCTGGGGTAGTCCTGCGGTTCAAGGACCACCCTCCTGAGGTATAGGGCAGTGGGTGTGGAGGGAAGAGAGGTGCACCACCCACGCCTCTCAGGAAAGACATCAGGGACTTCTCAGAGGAGCGTGCTAAAAGCAGGCAAGCCGCCGCGCTCTACAACAGTAGGCCCGGGCCCAGAGGGCGGAGGGCCCCAAGCGCGCGGCGGCGCGGAAGAAGCGACGGCGGCGGCGCCCACTCCCCCTCGTCCCCGCGCCCAGCCGCTCGCCTCCTGCAGCCGGGCGCCGGCGCGCTCGGGTCTTTCCGCCGCCGCCGCTGCCGCGCGCTGCCCCGTGCGCTCTGGCACCTTCGGCAATTTCCGTCAGGCCCTGGCCGCCATTTTCTCGCCGCTTGTGTGTCTCGCTGGCTGCGTGGCTCGGTTCTTGTGAGCGAAGCTTTGTCCGGTTCGGCAATGGACGGGTATGTAATGGGGACAGCGAGGAGGTGTGTACGAGGGGAGTTGTACGGTCCTTCGGCAGGGTCCGGGGTCGTCCAGAAACCCTCCGGCCGCCTCTCCCTGGGCTGGGCTGCCGTTACCCAACCCCCGCCCCATCGCACACACCCCTCCCTTCGTTTCCCCCGGCGGGCTCCGGTCGAGAAAATGAGAAGAAAGCGGGCTTGTAGACCGGGGAGGCATTGGGGCGATGGGGGGGGCGACGACCTCGGAGGGGGAGCAGGCACCGGCTTGACGGCGGGGGATGGGGTGGGAACCCCAGAACGTCTGGCCCGTCCCTGCCCCCTCTTAGGAGCCATTTCGATCCGTAACCTGGGACCCGAACCATGGGTAGCCGCGCCTGTGGAAGCGAGTGTAGTGCCACAGAGGCCTGTGTGGCGATTGCTAGGGGAGAGAAGAGAGGCATCTGTGTGCACCCCAGCCGTCCCCAGCCTCCCCGGCCTCGCCCGGCCCGCCCTGGCAGGGGGAGATGCCGGTGGCGGGAGCTTGGGGGAAAGCTAAGTGGGAGCCGCTGGGGAAGGGGGGGCGGGGAGGGCGTGCGGCGGCGCGAGGAAGGGGGAAGGCAGATGTCATACTCCTTTGTTTTCACTTGAGTCTGGTAGTGGGGGCGGGAGACAGAAAAAATGCCTTTTTGTGGGGGCCTAAGAACATTCAAGGCTTGGCAAAAGGGCCCAGAAATTAAATCATCTTAAAAAACCAAGTGTTTGTGGTCGACATCAGTCACATGGGCAAAGGCCAACAGCCATGGCAGAAACAAGAGCAGATAGTCAACATAGGGCCATTTTTTTAAGTCACTTTGACCAGTTTCTGGAAAAACAGAAACAACTACAAAAAACAAGACCCGTGGTGCATCTTTGAGAGCCCGAGGAGGTAGAATGCTGAGGGACATGAGGGAAGGGCTTTGGGAAATGACACTGACCCGGGTCTCCCTGGTACTTAATGCTCTACATCTGAAAAGACTCAAAGTGATTTAGCTAATTGTTAGAAAAGAGGCACCCTTGAGGGCGAAAATACAGCTGTATTCAGCCCTTCTGGGGGTTGTAAAAACCGTATCATTTAAAGAGCACATTTATTAGAATCAGTGACAACATACGAAGAGCCAAATAAAATATAAATCTATTTTGAATAAGTGGAGTTTAGTATTTTTAAAAGATATTAAGGATAGACCATATCGAAGTTAACAGAGTAACAAAACTTAAATTATCCTAGAGGTTATCTAGAGATTGTTTTCCACATGAAACATAAATCTAGAGAAGTTCACTATTTCACCAGATAAACATGGAAATTGATGACAGAACTTGGCAGTGGAATTAATGTTTCCTGATTCCATCAAGATAAAGAGTTGTTTTAAGTTTTAAATTATTAAATTAAGTGTACAAGCTTTGCGTAAATGGCATTATAGTGTTTGGGGTTTTGTTCTTTTTGATACTTAAAGGGTTGTTTAAAAAATACAGGAAGTTTAGTGAATTTCATCTCAAGTTTGAAAGCGATTTCTAGAAAACAGTTGAAAATAGTATAAGGAAGTGTCACTGACTTGTTTTCCATTTGCATGGTGAGTGGACAATTTATGAATGAACTACCCTAAAAAGTTTTAGAGTCCAACAATGATCATTAGAAAAATAATGAGGTTGAAACTGTTTTTTTTCTTCACAGAATTGTCACTGAGGTTGCAGTTGGCGTGAAGGTAGGAAAAAATTGAAACTAATGAAAAGGATTGCTGAATCTGTTATCATTGATGGAAATTTCCAGTTAGCTTTTGAAAGTTACAGTTAACGAAAGTGTAAAGTGCTTCATTGAATTTTTAAAAAGTTGTGTTATATAGTTTATAATCTAAATAGAAACTTAAGTTTCTCTAGAAAAGCAGTCTGTGAGAACATTTTAAAAAGTAGTTATGAATGCTGTTTAGGGTTGAAGACGCTATCAGACATGGCTTTTTATGAATATATAAATGATATCCCAATTTTCTGAGGGAAAGTTATGGTTTTAAATGGACAGATATATGATTTGACCTAAATCATGTAATTTTGTTAATCTAAGATTTTTCTTAACTTTTGATTATGAATACTAAAATACGTATGTCAACAATGAGCTACATTAGAAATCAGTTATCTTGATACTTAAACTTGTTTAGGCAATTAGCTTCAAATTAGAGTCAGAAGTTAAAAGCTGGTTTGGCTTTCCATTAAAGGAAAATAGGCCTCATGGAACAGATAATTTGGAATCTTTCTTCACTTTCTGGCCAGGAAAACTACTCCTTTAGACCTTAGTTCTAATGCTTAGGCCTTTTATTTCCTTGAGTCCTTGCATATTTTAACAGATATAATATGTTAAAATTTTTGTTCGCAAACCTGTCTACCTTGTTGGGGCATGGTCCTTGTCTTCCCTTTTTTAAAATTTTTTCAAACCTGGCACATTCTTACGGCCCTCATACACAAGTGCTTGTTGATGCAATGACATTTCCCCCTTTCAAGTGTGAGTAGTCTTGAGAGGATGGTGACTATTTATAAAATTTCATCCACAACAATGTGGTATTCTTTAGAATACTTTAAGAGGTATTTTGTTTTTTCTTATTTTCTGTTCTCTGCCCTATAATGCACTAGATATTTGTCCATACTTTAGTATTTAGGCTTATATTTTGAGTTTATTACGTAGATAGGGGAGAAACAGTGTGCTTTTTCTGGGGAAGGTATTCTCATTTGGCAATGATACTTTCTAAGTTGAGGTATTTCAAGGATTTGAAATCTGGAATAGGCCAACAGTGCAAGATACAGAATGTATACTTACCATCCAAATTGATATCCTCTGGAATTTTGTAAAAGAATGAATGATACAAGTCTGAGTTGCCCACTATTAGTGTGGATGAAGAGAGAAGGAACTCAGACAAGAGGCAAGAGAAATGAGAAAAAGAATTCGATGTCCAGGTTGGTTTTACCAGTTTTCTGTGTTAGTAGTTCGAGGAGAAAAAATGGGAAAATGATGTAAAAATAATTGCCAACCTTTTTTTTTAATCCATTGTTTAACATAAAACTTTGAATAACTGAAGTTTTGTTTTATGAACTTTTCTGAGGTAGTGGTTAAGAATTTTTGCTTGGGGGGCACCTGGGTGGCTCAGTGGGTTAAGCCTCTGCCTTCAGCTCAGGTCATGATCCCAGGGTCCTGGGATCGAGCCCCGAATCGGGCTCTCTGCTCTGTGGTCAGTGGGGAGCCTGCTTCCACCTCTCTCTCTCTCTGCCTGCTTCTCCGCCTACTTGTGATCTCTGTCTGTCAAATAAATAAATCTTTAAAAAAAATTTATGTTAAACTTTTTTTGGTGCATTTTTTCCTGAAGTGTTATTAGTTTGTATATTATCAAAACAGTGGCATCCTTGATTGTTTATACAGATGTGTTCATACCATGTGTACTGGCTAACATCTTGCCTTTTTAAAAAAATAGCTTTATTGGAGCGCCTGGGTGGCTCAGTGGGTTAAGCCTCTGCCTTTAGCTCAGGTCATGGTCTCAGGGTCCTAGGATTGAGCCCTGCATCAGGCTCTCTGCTGGGGGGGGGGGGTGCTTCCTCCTCTCTGCCTACTTGTGATCTCTCTGTCAAAAAAAAAAAAAATTAAAAACCAACAACAAAAATAGCTTTATTGAGATAAAATTTGATGTAAAATGAACTGCACATATCTAGAATGTACAATTTTTTGACATATGAATACACTTATGAGACCATTACCGCAACAAAGATAATGAGCATCCATCACCCCTGTAAGTATTGTTTGCCCTGCCTTTCCTCAAGCAACCACTGATCTGCTTTCTGTCACTACAGGTTAGTTTGCATTTTTTAGAATTTTAAATTTTAAATGAATCAAAATGTACTTCCCCCCCTTTTATGGGGGTCTTAATTTCCTTAGTGTAATTATTTTGAGATTTACTTATGTTGTCTATCAGTAGTCCATTCCTTTTTCTTGCTCAGTAATACTACATTTTATGGATATACAGCAGTTTGTTTAGCCATTCAACTCTTGAACATTTGAGTTGTTTCCACTTTTTGACTATGTAAATAATGCTGGTGTGGATATATTTATAAAAGCCTTTGTGAGAACTTTCATATCTCTTTGGGAATACCTTTGATTGGAATGGCTGGGTCATATGGTAGGCATATGCTTTGAAACGGCAGACCATTTTCCGAAGTGGTTGTACTATTTTGCATTGCCACCAGTAGGGCATGAGATATCCAGTCCTTCCATATTGTCTCCAATACCTGTGATTGTTTTTGATTATAGACACTCTGGTAGGTGTGAAGTGGTAATCTCCTTGTGGTTTTAATTTGCACTTCTCTGATATCTGTGATGCTGATTATTTTTTCATGTACTTTTTGCCAGCTGTTTATCATCTTGGATGATGTGTCTTTGTATCACTTGCCCACTTTTTGAATTGGGTTACTGTTGAGTTTTAAGAGCTCTTCATTCTGGTTATAAGTCCTTAATCAGATGCATGGTTGATATTTCCTACTATTTGTGTTTTTACTTTCTCAGGAATGCCTTTTGAAGAATAGCAGTTTTCGATTCTAATGGACTGAAGTTTGCCAATTTTATCTTGTATGTCTTGTGTTTTTGTTGTCATATCTAAGCCATCTTTGCCTAACCCAAAGTCACAAGATGTTCTCCTTTGATTTGTGATTGAAGTTTTACAGTTTTTGGTTTTGCATTTAAGTTTCTTTGAGTTAATTTTTTTTGAAGATTTTATTTCTTTATTTGACAGACAGATCACAAGTAGACAAAGTGACAGGCCGGGGGGGGGG
>RCUC01090519.1:0-11061 GCA_003697995.1 Taxidea taxus jeffersonii | reverse complement strand
ATACTCAGGGAGATCAGTTACAATAAGCGGTGGTGACTGTGATGACAGCCCTGGCCCCAGGGATATTTGGAAAAAAATAGAACTGTTTCATACTCTACTTTCCATCATTTGCACTCTTGTGTGCCTATCTACTGGGAAAATATTCACTCTCTTAGAGTCTTATAAATTCTATTCTTAAATGCTGTTTTCCACATATCTAATCATTTAACCTAATTCTCCACTGGACTCTGTGGAAAGTGCCGTGGGTTTGTTTAGACTTCAATTCCTATTTCTAGGTATTAAATAATATCTGTTAAGAGCATTAACATGCACATTGGCATTTTTCATCTCAGCCTTCTCACATTCCTGTGAATGTAACTTTCATTTTTCACATGATATTCTGTGTGGCCAGTAGAAATGTTAGAGCATAGCCCCACAGGACTAGATGTCACAGTTCCACATCTACACAAAATGGAATAGCTCTGCACAGCCAAGAATTCTCCCGTGGTTGCTGGTTATGTTCTTGAGGGTTAACACATCACAACCTCCCTTAGAACACCCAGTTGTAAAACTGGAAGGATATCCCCAAGCAATAAACTAATGTAGATTGTTTTACTAAGGACTAACTGAGGACTTTTTAAAAAGATGATAATTCTGCGCACACTTATGTAGCAGAGATACTGGGAACAGGATGTGAGCCAGTCACATGATCCAGCAAGCTGAGAGTGCAGATAGGTGTGGCTGACCTCTAATTGGTGAAAGTTTGCTTCATAGAGCAAAAGAGTTTGGGTATAGATCTTATATCTTGTATAATTTTACCTCCTAGGGGAAGCATTACTCACAAAATGTGAAATCGCTCTAAAATCCACACCCTAGGATCTACATGGTAAAGATCTGTTAGGCCACGTGACCAATGAAGCAGTGCACCTGCCAGCCATTTTAGTCTTTAAATGTTTCTCTCGGTATATTACAAATGACCCATGTTGGGTATGTCTAAAATGCATTTTCCCCTCCAAAATATGCTTTTCTATGGATATCCAAGTCAAAAGAGGATAATGGACAACTTGACAAAAAGAAGGTATGCCTTCAATCCTTACCTTTTTTTAGTCCCCTTGGTTTTTCCCATCAGTTCTGCTGAACGTCTGGGTATATACTGCAAACCGAGACCACTCTTCTGTGGGTCTAACTGTGAGACTTTATGAAAGTAATGTGAGCACAGTTCCTCCCACCACAGGGGTGGACAGCATCCAGTTCTAGCAATGGGACTTCTCTGAGGTGACCCTGACGGGAAGAGAGAAGGCCCACCCTGCTGGTCATCATCATGTCAGAAACCAGAGCTTGAGGCTAGCTACTCTTTGCTGTTATTCTGAGGACCATGGCTCCAATGCAGAAGAGTAGCAGAAAGTTGTATTATGTTGGCATTCTAGCCATGGTGTTCCTCAGGGTGTTTGTTCTTGCAAGGTCTCTTTGTCCTGGCTTGCTCCCCATGGGAAGGGGCAATACAGACCATTAGTGAGCCTCAGTACATATGAGAATTAATGATCTCATTTTTCACCAGAAAAAAATAGGGAAGGGAAGAATTTTGACCTCATGGTGTATTCTGAGTAAAAGTTTGTTGAACAAACAGGAATAACAGTACAAATACCTAATGTTTCTATTGTATGTCAGAGTTTTTGGAGAGCTCTCCTGTGAGTAGCTTCATTTAATCAGTCCTGAAGATAGCACCATTAGTACTATTATTCCCATGTTAAGTGAGAGAGAGAAAGATCACAGAAGATCAGGAATTGTCCAGAAGCCAGGCGTGAACATAGCTCTTCTACTCCCGGCTGCCTCTGCTTTCTACCAGCCTGACACAGCAGCCTCCCCATACCCTGGGCATGGCTTTGTTTCTTTAACAAATTATCACACTCATTTCCAGAGTCTATTTATTACATCCGGAAGATTACATCCTTAGGTTAAGGATTATATAAATCAATAAATGATCTCTTATGTTTCATTTCAAAAAAACCTCTTTTTTTTTCTCATCACTGTCAGCTCCAGAGTGTAACAGAAAACACAGTCAGACCATATCTTCAGCCTTACTAACACCACATTATCTTTATTTTTTTAAGTGAAGATACAATAAAAGATTAAATAGGGTTATTTTGAGTACATATTTTAAAAGATTAACAATGTGTTATTCTTATTTTGAGCAATTTTACTTTGTCAAGTTTACTTTGGCATAATATTTGGCAAATAGAAATTGTGAAAATATTTGGTGATACTACGAGGAACAACACATTGAGTATTTTGAGATATAATACACTTACTTTAAGAATAATCTTGAAGAATCTATACCCTGAAATTTCATAAAATTTCTAATCTACTTATATAATTCTGGTTTTTAGTTGTTTTGAGTCAGTAACAGGGGCCTTGGGTTTTATTTTGTGTGCATGCACACACACATGTGTGTGTTAATTGACTAAAATCTTTTTATAATATATTTCATGGCATTTATATGGGATTTATATTAAAAATCATTTTAATTCTGACACTCAGAGATTGGGTTGGTACATATCCTTCTAGACTTTACATATACATATGCAAATAGAAAAAAACAACATATTTTGTTAGAAGATATGCCAATATTTTCTGTAACTAAAATCTGAATCACAGACATCAAAATTGGTATTCTTTGAAACTATTTCAAGTTCATTAGTTTGAAACAGCTCTTTCAGTCAATTTTTTGGTATATTCTTACACTATTCTATAGTTTTATATTCTTTTTATTTTGGATTATATGTGCCCAAGTATAAGTAACCTCAAATATGAAGCAGTCATATAGTTTCCAAAGAGAAGAAACAAAAAATATTCTAAGCCAGCTGAATAATTAAACATTGAGGAATGTGGACAAATGGTCAAGTGACTATAAATTTTAATTTACTAAATTAAGAATATATACATAGTTTAAATAACATTAGGATATTTAGAAATTGTGGGGGTTCTTTCTACTCACATTTTATAAAACAGTTTTATTCAGTATCTTTAGACACACTTTTTTTTTTTACTTTATTTAAGCTTTATTTAAACATATGATGTAACCCCACCACCCTCACCCAACCCCTCTTCCCCCCACCCCCCCTCAGTTTGTTTTATGACATTAAGAGTCTCTTTTGGTTTTTCTCCCTCCCGATCCCATCTTCTTTCATTTTTACTTTTCCTACCACCTTAACTCCCACCCCCGTTGCATCTCCACTTCCTCATATCAGGGAGATCATGTGGTAGTTGTCTTTCTCCAGTTGACTTATTTCGCTAAGCATAATACGCTCTAGTTCCATCCATGTCGTCGCAAATGGTAAGATTTCATTTCTTTTGATGGCTGCAGAAGATGTGGTATATATATACGTTGGAATACTAGACACACTTTTGATACCTCCCTGAGTCATGTGTTTCTCAGAGCACATCATGTTCATCCCGGGCTTTTGAATCCATTGCTGGTGCTGCCATTGGAAGGTCTGTCCCACGCCACAAGTCTTCAGTGCATAACACGAGGACATCTCCTGTTTCATTCATCCCATGGATATATATAGTCATGCCTCCCATCCCTAATATATTGCTTTTCAAAGTGCTTTCTAAAGTATTGTTGACATCAAACTCTTATAATTATGAGGTCATACTTGCAATAATTACAGCTATTTTTTTAACCTCTTTTTTAAAACAGATTGTCTCATGTCCTCTTGAAGCCTGGCAACTAGGATTGATTGATGTTTAATTAACATTTCTTCCTTCTCGCTCAGCCACCCCAACATAGCACTTCAAAATAATATAATTGAGAGGCTGCCCCATAATATATTAGCAGGATTTTGTTAGGACTCAAATATATGGTGGTTCCCCTCCCCCCTTTTTTAAAGATTTATTTATTTATTTCAGAGAGAGTGCAAGCAAGTGCAGGAAGAGGCGGAAGGAGAGAGAGCTCAGAGCTCAGAGTGGACTGGGGCAGGGGAACCCTTGATCTCAAGACCTTGAGATCATGACCTGAGCAGAAGAATCAGTTGCTTGGCTAACTACTCCACCAAGGGACCCCAGAAGATTTTATTTATTTATTTGTTTGTTTGTTTAACCTTATTTAGAGCATGAGCAGGGGGAGGGACAGAAGGAAAAGTAGAGAGAGAATCTCAAGCAGATTCCATTCTCACAGTGCGGGGCTTAATCCCATGACTTTGGATCATGACCTGAACCAAAATCAAGAGTTGGATGCTTAACCCACTTGAGCCACCCAGGCATCCCCGAGGTGACTCCCATTTTGCTAAGGGGTATTAGGAAGGAAGATTTGAAAATTTAAATTGCAACTATGAAAGCAATGTCCACCTCTTCACTGTTCTTTCCGTATCACCTCTTAAACTTCACATTTCTTCTGTTGAGCTTTTTTATGCAACTAAAATAGCAAATTTGAAATCCCAGAAGGCCGAAGTGAACAGCTAGAGTCAAGAACAGAGTGAGTCCTAGTACTGCAGGCCAGGTGGCTGTCTTGTACCCTGTGGGGTGGCAAACTTCTATGCCCTGTGAAAGAACATCGTTCCCCTTCCTCCTGTTGGTGTGTTCGCCTCTTGCAAGCTGTAATTACAGCATGGCTCCGATGCAGCTGTGGCTGGTGGGGAACACGAAAGCACAATCAATGGATTGTTTCACAGGAGTAAAGTGAGTGTATGGTGTCAAAGGATTTAATGAGTTCTCATGGCTGCCCGTACTTCGAGAAAGAAGTTGACACTTGCCTTTTCTTTGTACACTCTGGCCCCTCCACAGGTATGAGAGGGTGTTGTGTTTTCCTGCTGTCACCAGCTGCTCGTATCCATTCAGCTTGTCTTTTCACCAGGCTGGCCTTACTGAGGTACTTGAAACCACAGATAAAGAAGTAGGACCGTTATCACTTAAAAAGAAGCATGCTGCTTTGGTGTTGAGGTCTCTCAGCTTCTTACCTAGTCAGCATCTTCAGCCTTTTTTCAGTCCTGTTCCCATTGCGCTTGTTTCTTCAGTGCTGCCTGAATATTGAGAGTGTCAGCTGGTATTTCATTTCTAAGTGTCTAAACTTGTTGTGGGCCCCGTTTCCAGGGAACAAGTGGCCCCAATGCAGGCGTCCCTCTGGGAAGTTGTTGAGCAAAATTCCATTCCTTTATTGAACGGCTGAGTTGTGGCATTGCACTCTAATTCCGAAAGGGGTGCTGAGGGCCTAGTGATGGAATTAAGGATGCAGATGTGGATCTAGCCCAAGTGAACACCGTCTTAAGGAGAAGTGCTGTGAGAAGGTCAGGATGCAGAACACCCTCTGACCCACACAGTTGATGATGCCATAAATAATAACCACCCTGACGACCGCCCTTTCCATCTTCAGAGCGCCATACTAGCCTTCACTTAGTGCCTTCTCCCCACACCCCTGTAAGGTAGGGTTTTATTACCTCCCGTTTTCATATAAAGACACAGGGTTGGAATAAGTGACTTGCCTAAAGTCACCAGAGCTGGCCCTCACTGTCTGTCCCTGTTTCTCTGTCCTTCCTCCCCTGTGAAATAACTCAACCCAGACCCATAAAAATGTGGAGATTTTAGCTGTTCCCAGAAACCTGTGTGATGCAATAATCCAGTGCCACTTGTTGCTCCTGAAAACACTGTTGCCTGATTCTGCAGTGCCATGTCTGCTTACAACAGCAAAGCACAGACTGAAAACACGTAAACAGCTGTTGGGGGCTAGGGGTGGGCCGGCAGGGAGGCCGAGTGTAACAGAATAGGCTGCCAAATTCTTGGCTGCCATATGTGCTGTGTAATACTTGTCATCTCAAGTGAGTCATTAAAAGGTTTCCCCTTAATGGGGCTTTGAAGTGCTGGGACAGCTTGAGCGCATCTATAAATTGCCACAAACAGCCCTCTGACTGAGTTAGCTAATTGCTTGCTCTTTGACTTATTAGGATCAACTGAGTTAAATAATTTGTCACATGTGTGGCTCGTAATAAATAATGTGACTAGCCAGTTTGTGAGCTGTTTTGGTGATATATTGTACCCCTTGTGGATGTTGTCACATATAGCTAGCAAATGCAGGCTGTTTTATTCAGAGGACTATCATATCCCTGTATAAAGAGTACGTTCTGACAGAGCAATTGGGGAAAAAAATTTATTTAAAGAGTCTGGTTACAAACCAGTATGTTCATTTCATCTTCAAGCTTTCCATAAAGCATTCATCATCACTTCTCTTGGTTATTAGGCATATATATCACACATCATGCAAGTCATAGGCGAAAGAATGTAAATAAAAGTATTGAATTATTATCACTAATATGGGTTGAATTTTTACAGTTAAAATATAATCTGTTGCCTTTGTGAAAAATAAGATATTCCTGCTAACAGCCCGGTGGATGTCCTCAGTAGCTCACCACTGCATGCTGTGGACAGACACTGGGCTGGGTGCTGTGGGCCACCCCAAGGGCATTGTTGCCAATGTGAGAAGACACAGGGTAATGAGTGGGTAAGAAAGAACGATGGGCAAGGGAAAGATGATTTTGTAAAAGGAGATGTGGGAAGATAACTATCCAATCATAGGGGCGAGAGTATGCTCTGCTACGTAGAAGTTAGAATTAAGTACTTCATTTGCCCAGGAAAGAGTCTGGAACCTAACGGTGCTCAGTGCACCACACAGAAAGACTAAGTTGCCAGCACATCTGGACTCCCTGGCCGTGATAACAATATCATATATTTGTTCTGGGGGGAAAAAAAGGAAAAAAGGGCAAGCAGCTTGCCATGTTGTTAATCTTAGTCTGGACTATGTTCTTGTCGAAAGTATTATGTGACTAATAAGAAAAGAATTGAGCTGTTTTGTAACTATTTTTTAAAAATCCTTACAAGAATACATCATAATTGGCTTTCCTTATTATTAGCAACAGCAGCTTACAACAGCGATTTTGTTCTATTTAGCATAGAACAAATCTGTCTGAAATGAGGGAAGTTATGCTTTTCTTTTATAAAATTAGTAGGTTGGTCCTTTCACAATTTCATAAAGAAATAATTCTGTAGCAAATAAGGATAGGAAAAGTCCAGCTTACCAATGGTTTCTTTTAGCATTTCATTTCATGGAATGTCATTTATAATTTATTTGCCTGTGCTCCCCAAAGACCTCAATTGAAATAATAATAGCCTTGACTTACACTTTTATGGCAATTTTAAAAATTAAAATATTGCATACTCTGTATGTGTTACTTCAAAATTAACGTTCTTCTGCTCTTTTCTCTAATGACCTATTCTTTTTCTCTCTTTGAATATATTTACTTAGGGTTTTAATATATCTCTATGCTTGCACATTATCACTGAGACAACAGGCAATAAAAATGCCAGAAAGTCTCAAACAGTGAGGCCAAGAAGTCACAAACAGGCCCCAGCTGGAGGGTTTCCAGTTTGTTCTCCCCTTTCCCTCCACCCCTTTCCTGGCCAGCCCTTTCTTAATCCATGGTACTTGGTAACTCTCCTTCTGGATATTCACAGTGTAACTAGATAACGGTTTAAGTATTGGGGAGGGGGGATAGGGGATAGGATTATGAATGGCTGTGTTCAGTTTGGAGAGGATTGGGTATTTACTCTCTCATAAGGGGATGCCACCTAAGCCTGGATTTGTTTCATATGCAAAATAGTAAATGTCTGGGGCTGACCCTGATGTTTATTTTTTACAGCATATGGCATAGATGATATTACCAATTCCCTGGGCCCCATTCTTTTTCTTTTTTTTTTTTTTGCCTACATAAATTTATGGGTAAAATTTATCATGTGTGCCTTCTGTGAAAAGTGAAATATAGGAAAATAAAACTATTGATATAGCTTAGTTTAATCATGTACATTTTGCATTTGTTTTGAATACTATTTGTAAATGACTTCTTAAACTTTGTAGGCATGCCTTGGGTATAACAAAAATAATGATTCTGTTAAAAGAAATTATTTAAAGAAGGGGTATTTAAAAATATTTATCTCAAGGTAATGCACTGGACCATATTTCCTCCTCTTAAAAGACAAAATGTGCTGAGGTTGTACACATACAGCCAATCTGAAGCTTCCTCTAGGACAAGCAAAGAGCCACAATGATGATTTGGCTTGGATTACTTTGCAACTGTGCTGTGTACACATGCTGGGCAGGGGGGAGATTGAGACTGTGGATTGATTGGCACCGGTACGTATTCTGCTTCTAAGAATTGAGTGCACAGTCACTGCTAAAGGTACAAGCTGGATGCTCCTCCTTAGCTCTACTCATCATGTACAATGGCAGGTATGTCCTGGCTTTATATGCAAGTCTGTCATACCAGTTATAGGGTTATCATCCAGTATTGAGGAGCAAGGAGGGGCTAAAAGAAACTAGCATTGATTTTACTGCTTATTTCTGAAGAAAAACCAGTATAAAGTGGCCATTGAATTAAGTCAAGTGCCAAAAACAGCATGTTGGCAAAGCACAGTGGTGTCTGGCTGCTTCTCATGGCCTTGTTTTCCCCTCTACCCAGAAAAGCAAGCATCAGGTGTGGCATGCTCCTCCCCACCTGCAAGAGAGAGTAGGTGCCACTTCCTTTGGGGGCAGCTCATGGTAGAAGAGCATAGAGACTGCCGTAACCTACAGCACTTAGTTTGTAGTAAAAGGACCTCCTCCAGGGCATACAAGTGCCAGTGGCTGCCTTCCCTATGCCAGGGTTTATGGAAACACACCGAGAAATCAGTCTGCCTGGGCTTATGACGGTAGCACACCAAGAGGAAGCACAGGGAGGGGAAGACACCTCTCTCTGGTCATTAGCAGGTGTCCTCCAGAGTATGAAAGGGTAAAGAGCCCACTAAATGTTCCAAGAGAAGATTGTCTCTATCCCATAGTGTGGTTCCTAACATTGGGTCCTGTGATTTCTTTTTCTACAGATTTTCAGCTTTTTATTTTTCAACATTAAAATTTATTTTCTGCCTATAAGCATTTCAGCCAACTTTCCTGCCCTGTCAACAAACTAGGAGTAAGATGGTCCCAGGTTTTTCAGCATTCCTAGCCATATCAGAAATGTTACTGCATGAACATCTAAATGCTATGGCTCTCACACAGATCGACAGTTCAGAATACCCACATACCAGACATTCACCAGGGAGTAAGATCTTGACAGCCCTCCCCAGCTTCTGCCAAAAGCAAGTCTGAAATCATTGCTGTTAAAAGCATGACACCATGCCAACCTCTACTTTATAAACCTTCTATCTGCCTCAAATTAGATCACCCTAGAGAAACGTACCTGAAACACATTTTCATTCTCTCCCCCCACTTGAATGGCCTGCCCTACATTATGATGTATGGATGCCTTTGCCTTTTATTCAATGGTGCTAGTTAGAAATAGGAAGGACAAAAACTAGAGGAACAATTTAGCATCTCCAAAGACACCTTTGAAAACATTCCCAGTTGTGTTACTCAGTATCCATATATAAGAATTCATGCACCTCTTGCCAGAGAAAAGTATTCCTGAAGAAGTAGCATTCTCCTTTTATTCAAATGGTATGAACTACGTGACCCAGTGGGGCTCCCTTCTTGCTTCAGTTGCGTATCCACTTAGCGACTAAGGGAAGCTTGATGTCCTGTGTTTTCTTCCTACTGTCACAGTATGGTTTCAGATCCTTATTTTAATATTTCCTTTTCAGGTTATTATTTCAATTTAGGCATTATAAGATGTCTGAAATATTTTTGGGAGGAAAATAGATAAAATCAGTGAGTTGTTGATTTTAAGTGAACACTTTAAACTTAAAATTTATATTAAGATCCTACTCCTTATTTCTTGTCTGTTTATTGAAATATAATTGACATACAGCACAGTGCAAGCTGAAGGTATACAGCATGATGACTTAAGTAATATATATTGTATGCTACAAAATGATTACCACAAGAAATTAAATTAACATCTTTTATTTCATATAGCTATTAAAAGAAAGTGTGTGTGTGTGTTGAGAACTTTTAGGATTAGTGATAGCATGTTTCTCCCAACTCCATTCTGCCTTCTGTTATCAGTATTCCTGAAGGTGTGTTTTTCTTCAAACTTTCATAAGCCAATTTTAACCTTTATTCTGACTTGTCTTCTCAGAATTCTCTTTGATTTGCTGACTTATTTTTATTAAACATCTTAAAGACATACTTTTCTGTAATTCAAAATTACTCAAGCAGTAGAGGGAAATTTTCTCTTATCTCTTTATTCTCTAAGACACATTTCTAGGGATCTTTATGGTAGGGACCTTCTTGTACAGTGCTTAGAGAAGCCTTTCAGGTTTGCATTCTTCGGTGGGGTTGGCGTCAGTAAGTTGGCTGGTGATAGAATGCACAGTGTTCTGGTGGTCTGAGTGCACAGTGTTGTAAAGTCCAGATAAACGGATTCTAGATTGGTCAAAATAATTTCTCAGAATTATGGTCAAAATATATTTGCCCGTGAACTCTACCAAATCTGTCAGAAATAATCCTACTATTACAACTTGCCTAATTGTGTGTATTACCCTATAATAGTATCAATAAAATGTATCTTTGTTAATATTTCAGAGGAGAGAAAACCTTTTTCTTTTATGGGAAACATGTTAAGATTATTTTATGAGACTTATTTAACCACTTTTTGAAGTAATTCTTATTTTGACCCTATGGGTGTGTACTTTAAGAAAATACAATGTGTGAATATTTTGATTTTAAAAATTGTCACTAATTACAACTCTTTTGAGTTCAAAGTGATTTTTCATGCATTAAAAATCATCAGAAGGAAGCACATAGTCTCTATAAACTTATTGCAAATAAATTGGGAAATGTGGCTGAATATATCCATACAATTTGTCAGAAGCATATTTTGGCATAAACTGAAAGACAACACTGATTTTTTTTTTACTACTTTTTTTGATGTTAGTTAAAATGTTAACAAAAACTATCGATGTATTAAAAACTAAAAAATATATTTGTGTTATCATTCCATAAGGTGGTGTGCTGGGTGCTTTTTCTCTTCCTGAAAATAAGGACATTAGCAAACCATGCTAACCATGCACCATGTACTACTGTCCAGAAGGACTTGGGGATGCCCTTGGGGCACCTGGGCCAAG
>RCUC01090493.1:0-13030 GCA_003697995.1 Taxidea taxus jeffersonii | reverse complement strand
AAGTATTTCACTTCATTCTCTCCTTGCTAGTATGGTTTCCAAGAAGTCAGATATAATTCTTTTTTTTCCTTTATAGGCAAAGTACTGTATTTTCATCTTATGGCTATTTCAGGATTTTTCTTTGTCTTTGACTTTCTGTGGTTTGTAAATTATATGCCTAGGTATAATTTTATTGGTATTTATCCTGCTTGGTGTTCTCTGAATTTCTTGGATCTATAATTTAGTGTGTGAAATTAATTTGGGGGAAACTCTCAATCATTATTGTTTCAAATATTTCTTCTTTTCCTTCCTTTCTTTCTTTTCCTTCTGGTATTCCCATTATTGTGTTCCCGTTATTGTGTTACATCTTTTGTAGTCTGCAGTCTCAGAGTCCTTAGATAGTCTCCTTTTTTTTTTTTTTTTTCAGTCTTTCTTCTCTTTACTTTTTGGTTTTCAAACCTAAAAATATATATCCTCTAGCTCCTGTAGCGCAGAGATTCTTTCCTGAGCCATATCTGGTCTTGTAATAAAGCCATCAAAGACATTCGTCATTTCTGTTTATCTCTAGCATTTCTTCTTGGATGTTTTTTTAGTATTTTCATTTCTCTGCTTGCATTGCCCATGTGTTCATGCATGCTGTCTATTGTAGCCATTAGAGCCCTTAGTATATTAATCATGGTTGTTTTAAGTTCCAAGTTTGATAATTCTTCTCTCCCTCTTTTTGTCTGGTTCTGATGTTTGCTTTGTCTCTTCAAATTACGTGGTTTTTTTGTTTTCATTTTTGTCTTTTGATATGCCTTATAATTGTTTTTTGATAGCTGGACATGATGTATTAGGTGAAAAGGATTATTGTAAATAAACCTTTAGTACTGTGGTGGTGAGGTGTGGGCAAAAAGGAAGTGACTTAAGTCCTATGATTAGGTCTCAATATTTCCATGAACCTATATTTCTGGGCTGTTAACATCTTGTTTTTTTTCTCCCCAACTTAGGTGAGACAAGATGGCTAAAGTGGGCTGGAGTTTGGTATGTCCCTTTTCAGTTCATTTAGCCTCTGATGATACTCCAGCCAGTAATGCTCTTGTTCACTAGTTTCCTCTCAGGACAGACCTATTTATGAAGAAGAGTGCTCTGGTATATTTCAAAATCATTCTTTTTCCCCTCCCCTTCTGGGAGCTTGGGGGAGGGGGGGATTTTTTTCTCTGATATTTATTGTGGGAATCTGGTCTAGCTTCTAGATGTAATTTTCACAGTATTATAGAAATCCCAGTATGAATGGACAACCCTGGAGTTTTTAACTCTCAGAGTTGTCCACATTGAGCCTGCAGCTATTTGTCAATTACAATTCAGGGTTTTCTCCCTTGGCACCACTGGTTCCCGCATCAGCTTCTGCTAATGAGTCTATGTTCAGGTAGGTCTTAACTCCCTCTACTCAACTATCTCTCCAGTTATGGTGGTAGCAGTTTTCCCCATATTTGTGTCTCTTCTAAGGGACCTAGAAGAGTAGTGGATTTTTGTTTAGCTTTTTACTTGTTATGTTGGAGAGTTGTCTTCCAAATTCCTGCCATGCAGAATTGGAAAAATATTTTTTAAATGGAGAACAGATTAAAGGTTGCCAGGGTTTAGACACAATGGAGAGACATATATGTGTAGTTACAAAAGGGTGATGCAACAGATCCTTGTGGTCATAGAACTGCTCAGTATATTGATTGTCATTATAGATATATGTCTACACGTGTGATAAAATTGTGTAGAATAAATATACAAACAATACAGTTTGTTTTTGAGCTAGAGATCCCTATGAGCCAAATTAATAGTTGACAATATGTGACTTTTAAGTATTATCTTTTCACTCTAGGAGTTTAAAATTCAGTAGTTCAATGTATACTACAGAGAGTGAAAAGTAATTTTTGAACTGCATACATCTAAGATTATGATTTAAGTATCACTAATGTCACTAAATAGTTTAGAAATATGCAGTTTTTAAATTTATGAAACTATGTCATCTGCAGCCAGCTTACTTTCAGAATGGCTGTGATATATTCATGCTATTTTAAAGTATATAAATATAATATTCTGACATTGTCAGAAATGTTATTCTTTATGCCCTCCCTTAATTCTATTTTATACAAATCATCTTGATTATTTTAAATAAAATCTTATATAATGTAGAAGAATAAATATAATTTAAATAAGGAAAACATTTACCTGACATAAAAAGAAGAAGGCAAATGAGATCCATAAGGAGACCAAACAATTAATTCTAATGGACTCAGAACTGACCCAAATGTTAGCATTTGAAGGCAAAGGCATTAAGACAATTTTTTTTATTTCTTTAAAGATTTTATTTATTTATTAGACAGAGATCACAAGTAGGCAGAGAGGCAGGCAGAGAGAGAGGAGGAAGCAGGCTCCCTGCCGAGCAGAGAGCCTGATGTTGGGCTCGATCCCAGGACCCTGGGATCATGACCTGAGTTGAAGGCAGAGGCTTAATCCACTGAGCCACCCAGGTGCCCCAAGACAATTTTTTATGACTATATATTATATGTTCAAAGAATTAAGTAATGACATAGGAAATAAAACAAAATGAAATAGAACTTACAGAAATGAGGACTGCAATGTCTTAGATGAGAAATACACTGGATACATAAAAAGCAGAAGGAAGAGCAATGAGGAAAAATGGCAGTAGAAACCGTCTACAGTGAAATACAAGAAAAAGTTTGAAATGAACTGAACATCAGTTGAGAGAGTCACAGACGTCCTAATATATGTTAGAGGAGTCCCAGAAGGAGACCAGGGAATAGGTGGACGGAAAACAATTTTTGAAGAACTAATGGCCAAAATAATTCCAAACATGTTAGTTTTATTATATTTACAATCAGTACTTAAAAACATATTCCATTCTGTATGGCAAACATTTCCACATTTTAAAAGTATTAGTTCTGTAGTTAAATATATTAATGCTCTCAACCTATCTTTTGCCATTATTTTTTCTTTATTTTCTTTGTTAGCTAAAATATGTCTTCCAGTGACTTCTTTAGAAAGGGCTAAAAGTAATATTTCCAGAGTTTTTGTACATTCTGAAAATGTTATCTGTTTCTTTTATGATTGAATGACTGTGCATACGATACTTGAGTTAGGTGGCGGCTGCTGCTTCTTCTTCTTCTTTTTTCTTTTGGAGAATTTTGTCCTTAGCATTGAATATGGCTGTGGAGAAGCCTGAGGTCAACATTCTTTTTTTGCTTTTAAGTGACCTGATCATTATCTGTCTGTCCAAAGCTAGATGTAGTAGGACATTTATTTTTATTAACATTCTGTGTCACTTTTCCATAAGACACAGAATAAATTGTTGTCTCTATAGTAAGACCTTGTTTCTGGAAAGTTTTCTTGAATAATACCTTTAAAGATAGGTTATATTCTAACATTTTTCTTTAGTTATCCAACTTATACAATTTTTATATCTTTCTAGCCTTTTATTTTCTCATAATATTTTTCAGAACACTTATTTATAACCATTTCATTTTGTTGGCCTCTTTAATCTTTTATGACCTCTAGGGAATATTTAGCAATGTGTAGTCTCCTATTATCACTGACAATTTTGCCTTTATTTCTGAGATTTGTATTTTCCTCTCCCTTTCTTTCTTACTCTTCTATTCACATTTGATCATATTCTAATCTTACAACTTTATTTAAATTCACATGCTTTTGCCTATATCATAATTTTTATCAATTGTTTCATTACATTTTTAAGTTCATAGTAAAATACTTGCTTAAGATTTTCTATGTCATGGTGATGATGATGATGATTCATGGAGAGTGTGCTTCCCATGTCCTTTGGTTTACTCATGTTTGTTTTTTATATCATCTTTGTTCTGACAGCTCTTCCTTTTTGATTAAGCATTTCTGAAGTAGGAAATTTGTTTTCTGAAACCATTATTTTCAGAAGAGTTCATTGGAGGAGAAGCCAGGCCTGTGTGTCATTGCTCCTTTTGAATGAACATAATACATGTGGCTACTTTTGGCTTATGTAACCCACTAGCAAATGGAGACAGACAGGAAGTTGAGAACTGGTCCTATCCTCTTTCCCATTTATCCACTTCTTTCAATATCCTTTCCACAGATGTCAAAAATTTTGGAAGATACTGTTGAGTTGCTATTTCACATTAACCTTCTTATTTTTGCATGATTTTCCATTAGACAATGAAGGAAAGGCTATCTTTCACATGTCCAAGTTAGAAGTTCTCAAAGATAGTGTACAAATCTGGGAGGGGGGAATCCTGTATTCCTACAAATGCATCTAGACCACAGATTTGCAATGGAAAAGCCAATTTTAATACCGTCATATTCTGGATTTTCTGAGTATCCTGCCTAAGCTAAGAGAAGACAGGGGATAAATAGTCTTTAGCTTATGGGTAAAAGGAAATGTGATATGAGGTAAACACATTTGTCTATACTTTAAAATAATTTCTCCACGTGGTTTACAATTGCTTCTCCATAAGGAGATGAGCAAGAGAGCTGTAGAAAGCAATCTGTCCAGGTCTGATAGAAGGCAGAAAGAACATCAAGTTGGCTGCTGCCATTTAAACATTCACTGACATCACAAGAACAACAACAACAACAACAAATCAGAGAATTAAAATTTGTAGTAAAGGCTCCAGAGAAATAAGGCATTTTTCTTTTTATCTTGTGTTGATCTATATTCTCAAGTTTTCTTTTGGCTGAAATGCAAGGCTGCTTCTGTGACTACAGAGATCCATTTATCAGAACAAATGGATAGCTGAATATATCATACAGAGCAATCAAAATGGAAGGTTTGCTTGAACACGCATATAGATGGGTGGAGGCTGACCCTTTGGGATAGTCCTCAAGAGGAACTATGATAGACTCTAAAGAATGTGATGATTGATAAGATATGGATGGGGATGGAAAATTTAAGAATGATGCCTAGATGTCTTGTTTGGACATCTGAGTGGATAGTTATACATTTCAGTGAAATCAAAAATACAGAAGCACCAGCAGGTCTGAGAGTGTAAAATAATGAGTACAGCTTTGGACAAGCTAAGTTTCAGGTGTCTGAGGGATATCAAGGTGATGTCCAGTAGGCAGTTGGATATATAGTCTAGTGCTCAGGAGGGAGGTGTGGGCTGGGAAAGAGATTTGGAAGTCATCAACATCATGTCAAGGGCTTGTCAAATGGAAACACAAGTGAAAGCCCCAAGATTCATTTTATATCCAACAGACCAAATAAAATACCAGGAAATTCTTTGTGCAAGCAGTGCATTTCTCTCTGAGGAACAGCATTCCTATAGTAGGAGGACTTTAATGTTTTAAAACTCACTGTAGTCCTCCTGTGAAGTGCACCTTTTGATAAGTGATATTATTATCTCTGTTCCTGTGCTATAAAATCTATATTTAACCTGGAAAAGTCAAAATGAAGGTAATAAAAAATAGTATACAATATTTTAACTTAATGAAACCAGCTTAGGGATTTCATCCTGGACTCTAATTATTGACATAACCTTTAAGGAAAGGAAGTCGTGAGAAAAAGTAGGAAGTAGAAGGCTGTTTAAATGTGTGTGTGTGTGTTTATTGTGGTAAATACAAATAACACACAATCTACCATTTTAACTATTTTGAAGTATACATTTTATGGAATTAATTATATTCACAATGTGCAAGAAACCCCTTTATGGAAAGTAACTACTAAATGGGTACAAGGTTGTGTTAGTTTCCATGGCACATATCAAAATGGGCACAGTGTTTCCATTTGGCATGAAAAAAATGTTCTGAAACTAAGTAATGGTACATGTGCCTTAGGCAAAGGTTTGTCTTGGAAAAAGAGCAAGGTAGAGTGGAAATGAGGAGGCTTAAGATCTAATCCTACTCCTCCAAGTTTGAGATCTGCCTCCTGTATATAAGACATCTCTCAAGGCTTAAATTCACTCTCTGTAAAATGAGATAATAGTATTGAAAGTATAGGACTGTTGTGATGATTAAATCAAACTCTGTGTGTGGGTGTGTGACTTATCACAAAATGGACATTTAATATATGTCCATGTATCTCAACTACTAGT
The DNA here is from genome assembly GCA_003697995.1 of Taxidea taxus jeffersonii. Classification (NCBI taxonomy): domain Eukaryota; kingdom Metazoa; phylum Chordata; class Mammalia; order Carnivora; family Mustelidae; genus Taxidea; species Taxidea taxus. Next base: position 6,980 of record RCUC01090493.1, on the reverse strand, counting down.
CTCTGCACCTGAAGCCTAAAGTAAAATTGATATATGTTGGACATTATCTATCCTGCAGTTGTCCCCAGGCAGTGCCTTCTCCTTAGGATTTGGGCATCGCACCAGGGAAGTGAAAATAGTTGAATAACAATAAGCAGTCAAGTGAATGGCAAAGCCTTACTGTGCTTTAATAGCAGAGGTGCAAGTTCACTGGTAACACAGAATATCATATAAGTAGTTATTGAAATGTAGCCAAGAGATTTAGGAGGATCTAAACGACATCCACAGAATTCAGGGAGAAGTTGCCAAAGAGGTATGTGATTTAATTAGTGAGAGATAATGAGGCTATAGTTGAAAAGTCAGCAGCAGAATTCAGGACCATATTGAGGAATTAGGAGAAAGATGAAAGGGAGTGTGGGAGGCAGAAATGAGCCGGGGGGGGTGGTGGAGAGAAGATTTTGATTTCATCAGATTTAGTCATGCTCCATGTGTTCTTTTTCTAGGGAAAGATGCAAAGTCGTGTTTATCCAAAAGCCAGTGACACAAGGCAGAGGGATTGGCAAAAGGGTGCCCTGATTTCAGTTTTCAGGAGACAAAGCCATAGGAAGGAGGAGTCCTGGAAGCTGCTGGGGTATGACTGTATTTCAAAGAGATTAAAGAGGAAGGAATGTCACCCACTGACCACAACAGGTCCTAATAACTCTGTCAGTGCTTAGAACTAAAAGACTAGATTTTAAATGGTCAGGGCTGAAATTCTGACAGATTCCTGCCTCATTGTTTATTCACTCATTTTTTCACTTGCTCATGCATTTATCTGTTAATCAACAAATAAAAGCTGAGAATCGATTTTATGCGAACTCCTAGGTATGGCGAAAATGTTTGTCAGGTGTTGGGTGACAGGAAAAATAGGAACGGGGAAGGACAAAACTTTAGTGTGAGAGGAAGGGCCTGACACAAATGTAGGCGATTCAAGAATTTGAATCTATTTTCAGATGTCCCTGAATGCGAAGTCAGTAGGCTTCTTGCGCTTCCCCAAGTGTACTGTTGTTACACAGGTAGAACTCATTTTAAAATAAGGATCAGTTACAAAGCTTGGTTATAAATTCTGTGAAACTTAAATCATATTTCCTCAAAAAACACAATGCTATGCATGGTAAATAGTTCCAATGTTTTCTCCATAAATACCTCATTAATCCCCAATGTGGCAGGGAATAAAACTACTAGTGGTACCACAGGTAGGCAATGAATCTTCCTGTGATGTCCCAAGGGCTCTGGTTTAGAAATACTGCCTTAATTGGATTACAGTGAAGGTGAATTTAACTGTGAAAATTCAACTAAACAACATTCAGGGAACAGTTAGAATGGGGCAGGAATAAAGAGAAACATTTTCAATCACAAATATTAGTCCTATCTGACATTTCACTCCAAGAGATTATGTACAAGAATGAACATGAGGTGGTGGCCTTCAGTGGGTCTCACTCCCAAGTAGCTACCTTCCATAATGTAATTATGCTAAAATCTCTGCTAAAAGTGATTCCTGAGTTAAAGGTGCACAGAAGGCTTTTAGAGTTGGGAGTGTGGGGAGATTTTTCTGTATGGAAGACCACTGTTCCATCTGGCAGCTGCATTTGTCTTTCAGATTTAACTCTTGGAAATTATTGGTTTATTCTCCAGTTACAAAGAGTTTTCCAATGACAATATCTCTGTTTCTCCCTGACAACTCCCACTTACTGGCCCGATGACGTAAATTTCTGGACTCCCAACTCTGGTCTCTCAATACAACCATGACCTGGGGCAACTTCCTCAGAGGTTCTGCCTGTAATTCCCTCTCAGCAACAGCCACCAGGGGACAGTATTGTCCAATTCTTTCTTCTGTGCTTCCTACTACCATAGTGCCCCAATTGGTTTTCAGTACTGCAAGTTTGATATGAGCACTGCATCTATGTCGTGAGTTTAGTAGACATATGAGGACTGGATGAACCTTGTAACTCCTAATTAAGTAACATCCTTTTCATGAGTAAATGTAGTGTTTCTCAGGAATCAACTCTTCTACCTTGGCGGCAGGATCTACATGTAAAGTCCTCTAGGTCAAAAGCGGACTCTAACTTAGTAACTGAATCCTTTTTGCTCATAACAAGTACCAAGAGTCTAGGGATTACAAGCAAAATTATGGAATCAAGTCCATCCTTGTTCTGCTCACTACATGGCAGGCCAAGAAGTCGAGAGCCAGGATGTTGAGTGGAAAAGTGACTTTATTTGTAAAGCCAGCTAATTGAGGACATGGTAGATTACTGTCCCAAAGGACCATCTCCCCTCAGCATGAAATGTGAGTTTCTTTCATGTTAGCAAAAGGGGGAAGCCGAAGTGGGTTGGAGTCAAAAGGTGACTGATGTTCACAGACAGTGAGGAAGGTCATGTAACTTTTTTGTCCTTGGTCAGTTAATCTTTGACTATAGAAATCTGGTCATATCATTTCTGCAAATCTTAAACATAGCATAGTCATTTCTATACATACTTCCTTAGGAGAGGTCAGTTTCTGGTAAGAAAGTAGTTTTTGCATATCTCAGCTGTAAAGCAAAATTCCCTCAGTGATTAACACGCTTACCTGTGGGGCTGAGCAGAAGTTTCTAAGCTGTAGGTCACCACAGCAAGGGAAATAGAAGCAATGTGGAGTCAGACATGCTAAGTTTCTCCCTGTTACAATTACAGCCACTGAAAGCGATGATGGGAGAAAGGTCTTCGTGTTGGGCAAAAGATGGTAGGAGAGGCCTTGACCTCTATCAGAAGAAAAGTAGTACCCACCGCGAGGCCTGGCACATGGTATATGGTTAGTAGGTACTGCATTACAGGGCCATTGGCCAGAGCAAAATAAACCATGAGGGTGAACAGGCCCACATATTTTTTTATGTGAATTACTGGATTTATTGGAATCTAAGTTACCTTCTACGGTAGTACGATCATTTTATGGACTTTTACAGAGGAAGAAAAAGTGTAGTCAACTTTTGACACGTGCTTTCTCATGTAGAAATTTTATTTCTGATGTATTTAGTTGTAGAGTTTGAATATGGATCAGGGTGTTCTGTTCTATAACTTTCTGAATATGTGATATCTCTGTTTCACTGCTTGGCCACAGCAGATTATTTTTGAGTACATTTTAAATGGCAACAAAATTCACCACATCTAGTCCTAACAATGCAAATGATGCATAAGTAAAGCTAGGATGCTATGAACCACTACAGCAGAGCTTACGCATATCAAGCAATCGTAGGTGGCATGATTCAGCTACAGTACGAGTAGTTCTGGCCTGATGCTTGCCTAGTGCATACGGAGACCCTCCATCTACTCCAAGGGATATCAGACTTCAGGAATTTGTACTATGTGAAAAAAAAATGCATCTTAGAATTTTTGAAATGGCAAAGATAAAATAGACCAAGCTTTCTGTTTTTATTGATAGGAACTTAATAAACATAAGGGTAGCTTTGCTCCAATCAAATGATGTACAGATATTGGGAGAAGAATTAATTTTGATGAAATTGATTCTAACATGTTAAAATTTGTCACCATGGGGTGCCTGGGTGGCTCAGTGGGTTGAAGTGGGTTGAAGGCTCTGCCTTTGGCTCAGGTCATGGTCTCAGGGTCCTGGGATCGAGCCCCAAGTTGGGCTCTCTGCTCAGCGAGGAGCCTGCTTCCTCCTCTCTCTCTGCCTGCCTCTCTGCTTACTTGTGATCTCTCTCTCTGTCAAATAAATAAAATCTTTAAAAAAAAAAAAAAAACTTTGTCACCATGACAGGAAAATCATTACTTCAAGGGATTTGCTGTCTGTACCTGGTAACAGATACCAAGCTTGCTATTAGAGAAAGAATACAGTGATGTAGTGAAATCTTGAGCACCTAAACCACATGCTACCCTCTAATAATACTGATGGCTAACACCTGTGTAGATAGAGCACATCCTATGGGCCAGGCTTTGTCAGGCATTATTGCTACTAAGTATCAGAGCAATTTTAGGAGTTAAGAATCATTGTTAGCACATTTTGTTGATGAGGAACGGAGGTGCAGAAATACTAAATAATCCACCTGATATTCCGTAGCTAGTAAATGGAGGAGCAGAATTCAAAATGCAAAGCTCAACTATTTTTCACTGTGCAATGCTGTTCCCTGGCAAGTTAGCTTGGGCCAGTAACCTTTCTCTTTATGTGCCAGGTGTTCATAAACTAGGCATTTGGGAGTTGGGAAGTCACTGTGCAACTTTGGCTTTCTATCAGAAGCCAAAACATCATACAGAAGATGATTCTGTACTGGCTTCACTAGGGGACCAGTCAATGCAGGTGTACTTGGTATCAGAAGGTTTGAGAGTAAGTGGTTGCAAAGCACATATTTTGTTTTGTTTTGTTTTGTTTTGATATATATTCTTCCTAGTTTTTAGTTGGTGGACCTTGAAAGGTATTTTTAAACTACAATATTAATAGAGGTAGTTGTTAAATTTTTAATTAAATAAAAGTACCCGTAGTTTCCTTTTCCTATTGCCCACTGCTCCAAAGGAAAATCACAGTTAACACTTTGGTGTGTATCTTCTATGAAGACTTTTACATTCATATATGCATAAATTTCAAGGTTTATAAAAATTACATCAAACTGTTCATATTGTTATGAAACTTGCCTTTTTTTACTCACAAATATATTATGAAAACACAAACTCAATTTGCTGTATTTCAGTTAGAGGGAAATTATTGATTCATGTACTCCAAGGAAGGACTGAGTGATTAAACCACAAGATCAGAGTGGTGGAGTTGGGCCTTAGTATCTCCTGGAAGCAGGAGTTAGAACAATCTTCTCTAATTTCAGATTCTCTGAGGTTGTCAGAGAATCTCATTGTCTCTCTTATTTAGAAGCAAATACTCTCTACAGGATGGAGAATATGGCTACCAATTCTCAAATAGGGCATTAGGGAGAAACTTAAGGAAGGTATCAGTTAAACTTAAAAAAAAATTCTGTGGCATGATTCAAATTGATTAGGTATCTATCTCTGGACCAACCAACTACATGTAAGACTATGCCATTTTGACAATTACATCTATTCAGGTACCCAAGCTGAGAATGTTCAACAGTGGCTTATAGGACAGGATCATTTTTGTGATAATGTGATAATTTTCACCTTGAACCACATAGTTGGGGGCAAGAACTGGTTGTAGTTTCAGAAAGTACTGATGCTCTTTTTAGATTTCTTTAAAAAAAAATCACCAGGGAAAAGATCATCTGAACAAAATTCTAGGAATCCACTAAGCAAAGTATAAATGTATTATAGTTAATTTGTCATCTTTTTGTGGATGGACATTCATCTTAGCTCATATTATTCATGATTATAAATATTTTTCAGCATTATATGTAATGCTGCTATGATTATTCTTACACACATATCTTTGTGTCCTAGAAGCATTTCTATAGAATTGTAGAAATATAATTGCAAGTTAAAAGCACAGGCGTGTTTTTATTTGATAGACACTATAAAATCCCAACTGAAAAACGTTTGTGCCAATTTATACTGCCACTGATGGTGAATGATTATGCCCTCTCAAATCCCCTAAAATCTATTGGATACAATTAACTAGAAGGAAATTAAGTGCTTTCAGAAGTGGGTTATAAATTCATCACCTCAAGATTATCATTGAAATTTCTAGGTCTGTTTTCACATTATATGAAAGTTATGTGGCTTTAAGAGTGACTTGGCAGAGTGTGATATTAAACTTCAGAAAATTCATGGGCCTTTTTCACCAAGGGAGAAAAAACAATATAACCTCAAGGGGAGGCAGGAAGATGGCTTGGCTTCTTTTGGAGAAAACAGAAGACCGTAAGAAAGGATCCTTTGAAATCTGACTTTAACTATTGAAGAACAGTTCAGCCTTTATTTGATCCTCTCTCTGGTCTCTTCCTCAGATGAGCAGTGATTGCCAGTCTTCTACATTAGTAATCACTGCATACATTGAGGGCAGAGAAAAGTGGAAGTAAAAGATATACCAAAGAGAGCCTCAGACACATTGATGATATATTTGTATGTTCAGTTCCTTAGAAGCCTCAATTATGTCCTTGGCATAACACTATAAGTTTTTCTCAAGATATTTGTACAGTTCACCTGGAGATCTTGTTCTAATGCATATTTCAGTTCAGTAACTTAGGGTTGGGACCACCAATCTACCTTGCTAACTAACAAGCTTTCAGATGATGTTGAGGGTGCTGGTCTTTGGATCACACTGCAGCAAGGAACTGGCCTACAGGTTTCAAAAAGGAAACATCTATGCATGATTGTATTAATTTTACAGATAAGAATATCAATGTGCAGACAAGTTTTTTTCCTAAAGGCTATACAGTTCTTAATTCTTGAAGCCATGATTGAACCACAGGTCAGCTTGAGGAAAAAAAATAATCCAGATTTTTCTTAGCCATGGCTGAATACCCAAGTCAAATTTTAGAGTCTGGGAGTTTGGAATGAAGGAAGCAGTTTAAGAAAAATCTCAGATAATTTACTCTTAAAGAGCTGATGACCTAGTTGGGGAAACCAAAACATTATATATAATGTAATATATTCTGTAATACATGGATATGGGTGAGATAGTTGTGATTTGTAGGGATTTTATTTTTTTGATAGCAATTATAATTTTGGGGTGCCTGGGTAGTCCAGTCAGTAATAGGCATCCAACTCTTGGTTTTGGCTCAGGTCATGGTCTTAGGGTTGTGAGATGGAGTCAGAGGTTTTGGGGTTCATATGTCTGTCTGTCTTCCCTATGTCATAAAATAATCCTTATAATGAAGCATAGAAATTATCCGTGTTTTGTATTTCTTCATTATAATAATTATCCTGTATGTTTCTTCCTCAACTCTGAACTCTGCCCCCAATAATAACAGCAATAAGTAGATTCATTAATTCAGAATGAATTAAATGGCACCAGAAAGGATGATCTACAACCCTACCCTCCTTCTTTTTCATCAATTTAAAATTAATGCGTT
>RCUC01090487.1:0-10733 GCA_003697995.1 Taxidea taxus jeffersonii | reverse complement strand
CCTATATTTTTAAAAATAGGATTTTATTAAAGGTTGCAGGGATAGGGCTGTCAGGGCTGAGCAGACTCAGTCTGAATTTATGTGGCAGTCTCAATCTAGCGGTGTCATTGCTCGGTGCATAAGAGCACAGGTCCTGGAAGCAAACTACTTGTGTCTATATCTTCATTTTACTGTCTCTGAGCTGTGTGACCTTCAGCTGGTTCTTAACCTCTCTGGGCTTTAAGAGTCTTCACAGGTAAATAGGGATCACTATATCTACCTCATGGGATGGCTGGGAAGATAAAATTATGTACCACCTGCAGAGCACTTAGAACAGTGCTGGAAAGGGTTCTACAGCTATCATCTGTTATTATTTCTAATTCTTTTAATGAGCTGAGTTGAAGATGGTCCGGGACTCCCAGACTAGAGGATAGAAAAAATAATCACCATGAGAAAAGCGAAAGGATCTCTTGCTGAGAAATCTGCTCATTCCACTGCCCCAAGCTGACTTGCCATGATACTGTCCCAGTGACGGGAACCTCCCAGAGCTCTGGTGTGCAGACCCCTGGAGGATCTACATCATGGCAGAAACACAAGGTCTTACCTTTCAAATAAGCCCAGACCTAAGTCTGGAGGAATCCCCCTGGGGTCTTAAAAAATGGTGGTGGCTGTGCGCCTGGGTGGCTCAGTGGGTTGAGCCTCTGCCTTCTGCTCAGGTCATGATCTCAGGGTCCTGGGATTGAGCCCTGCATAAGGCTCTCTGCTCAGTGGGGAGCCTGCTTCCCCCTCTCTCTCTGCCCACCTCTCTGCCTACTTGTGATCTCTGTCTGTCAAATAAATAAATAAATCTTTTTTTTTTAAATGGCAGTGGCTTACCCCACTCACATCGATGGACACATCTTTCAGATAGAAAATCAATGAGGAAACAGTGGCTTTGAATGACACATTGGGCCAGATGGACATAGCAGATACATTTGGAACATTCCATCCCCAAAGAGTGGAATATTCATTCTTTTCAAGTGCACGTAGAACATTCTCCACAATAGATAACAGTAGGCCACAAAACAAGTCTCAATAAATTCAAGAAGGCTGGAATCATATCATGCATATTTTCTGAAAACAGCAATATTAAACTGGAAATCAATCATAAGGGAAAACCATCGAAAGAGCACATATACACAGAGGCTAAATAACATGTTACTAAACAGTGAATGAGCCAACCAAGAAATCAAAATAAAATATATGGAGACAAACAAAAAATGAAAATACAGTGGTCCAAAACCTTTTGGATGCAGCAAAAGCTGTCCTAAGAGGGAAGATGATAGCAATACAGGCCTACCTCAAGAAACAAAATAAACAAACAAAAAAATCTCAAACAGTGCAAATCTTATACCTAAAGAAGCTGGAAAAAGAAGAATGATGGAAGCCCAAAGCCAGTAGAAGGAAGGAAACAATAATGATCAGAGCAGAAATCAATGAAATAGAGACTTAAAAAACAACAGAACAGATCAATGAAACCAGGAGCTGGTCCTCTGAAAAGAGAAAATGATAAACCTCTAGGCAGACTCATCAAAAGAGAGAGAGGGAGAAAAAAAGTCAGATAAAATGAGAAATGGAGGAGAAATACAAAGGACTATAAGAGAACATTGTGAAAAATTACATGCCAAGAGATTAGACAATCTGGAAGAAATAGATCTTTTAAAAGAAAGAAAAGATATGGCAGCAGCTGACACCTTAGAGAACTTTTTTTTTATAATTTTCTTAAAAGATTTTGTATTTATTTACTTGGGAGAGAGAGAAGGCACAGAGGGAGCGGGAGAAGCAGACTCCCCGCTGAGCAGGGAACAGAATGCAAGGCTTGATCCCAGGACCCTGAGATCATGACCTGAGCTGAAGGCAGAAGCTTAACCCACTAAGCCTCCCAGGCGCCCCGAGAACATTCTTTTTATAAATTCCCTGACCTCCATCAGAGCAGCGAGAAGAAAATTCACATTTACCAAGCCACTGCAGTAGACACTACAGTGTGCCGCTTAGATTCCACCTTGCCCGTCATTCCCCGTCAGTCCGCAGTGTCAAAAACTGACGGCTCCCAGCCTCGTCCCTCTCCAGGAATTGATCTCAGTCAAAGAGAGTTACCTTGCCCACGGTTAAGTCCCCTTCCTGGAGACAATCCACATCCATTGGGATAGAACGGTCCAGCCCCTGGGCCACAAAGGCAAAACAACCGGAACCAAAGGACGATCTCCTGTGTCCCAGTTCACCTAGGACTCTTCCAGCCTTAGCGCTGAGAGTTCTGTATCCTGGGAACCCTGCAGATCCCAGTCAAACTGGGTCAGTTGGTCACCCTTTGATGCAAGTTCATCAGAGCCACAGAGCTCCCTGTGAGCCAAGACCTTGGGTGTAAGATCATCACTCCCCAGCTCCTTCTTCCTCCCAGTCCAGTGTCCTGCCCTCCCCCAGAGCCCCAACTCAATTGCCTACATGCAATGCCCCACTCTGAAGCAGAGTGTGAACTAAATTTCCTAGTTCTCCCACCTCGGAGAGCACCTCCCCTGCACTGGGCACCATGCTGGCACGTGCCTTGCCCTGTTCTGTCCTCATCAACAACACTGGGGTTGGGCATTGCTGTCCCCTGAAAAATTGAAGGCTTGCAGACCCAAAGTAACTTGTTCAAGTTCACATGGCCGGTGCAAACCACTCCTCACGGTAGCCCCGATGTTTTTCTTCTCTGACTTTATTCCTCTCTGCATTGCTCTAATTGTGCCTTACTGTTTGAAAATAAATCAAGCCACTTTGGGGATAAAATTCCTCTCTTTCGGTCCCTTGACCCACAACAAGCAAGGAAAACAAGAATCTGTACCTGTCCTGCGGTGGAGAGAGCAACACATCCACCTGGTGCCCCCCGCAGCAGGTTGGGGAGGCAGGAGGGAGAGGAGCAGCTGTGGGCTGGTTGCCTGCTCTGCTTACTTGCAAGTCTCCTGGAAACTCAGATCCTTCTTCATTGCCCCCTGGATTGTGTTCCTTTCTTCCTTTCTTTGAAGGGCTGATACTCTCAGCCTTCAGCTGTAAATAGGCTCCCTGCTTTTCTTTTCTCTAAGAGGCAGCTGCCCTTCCAACTAGAAAGAGTTCCCCCTTGAACATGGACCATCCCTGCCCTTGTCCTCATGTAGCCAACTCTGTCTCCCCTGAAGATCTAGAGCCAGCTCTCACTCTGAAGGCAGAAGAAAGTACTTCTGGCTCTTCCCCTCCTCCTGCCCCTTATCCCTTGCCCTCCCCGCCCACACTCAGCCCCATCTCCCTGCCTTCCTTTGCTCCCCTCCTGTCTGCCCTGCCCCCTTTCCAATCTTTCCTTTCTCCCCTTCTCTTGCCCTCCCCTCTTTGTTTTCCTCCTCTCTTCCTCTCTCCCCTCCAGGTTCATGCCTTTCCTTCCTCCCTGGATCTGTTTTATCCAAGGCCACATTCCCCAGATGATCCTAGGCTTGCAAGTCAAACACATTGGGTTAAAACCTTGGTTCTGACACTAAGCTTCACTTTTCTTGCCTGTGAAATAGGACAAAAAAGACCCACTTCTCGGGGCTATTGTGCAACTCCGATGTGATCGCGGAGATGGCAGTTCCTGCCCTAGGACGTTGGCACAGGGGAGGAACACCATCTATTTTTATTCCTGTCTCCCCAAGGGATAGAACACAGATTGGAGTTTCCTCGGAGAGGGAGATGACCCAGAAAGCCCCCCTCTTCTCATTAGCACTTTGCAATTTGCTGAGAGTGAGGCTGTCCTCAGGACTCCATGCCGCCCCCTCCCCGCGCCCCCAACCCTCCTCCTGGGGTTGGGAGCGACGTCTGGCACGGGCTCCTCTGGGACAAGCCATCAAAGTGCCACCACACCATCTGGTCTGCCCATATCCTCAGGCGGGATTTATTACCTAGTCCCTTCCATTAGCATAAATAATATGGAGCTTGGGTTTCATGATGGTTTACATAATAAATAAAACAGGTCAATTGCCCACAAAACTAGTCTCTGTGAACAGTAACAGATTTAATTAGATTTATTTTACCGGGGGTTTTCTGGAGTGAGGCGAATGTCTCTCATGCCAAGGATAAATTTCCCCATAAACTTCTATTTCTGGGAAGGCAGCTCCCCATCTTCCAAGGAGACAAAAGGAAGAGGGAAGAAGGAGGAAGGCAGGAGAGAGAGGAAGGGGGGCAGTTGGGGACAGGACAGACACGGGAGGGGGAGACGTGGGGGAAGACAGGGGTGTGGCCCTATGAGTACTTTTCACCTTCCACAGATCATCAGTCCCTCCACCCGTGCCCAAACCACCTGTTGGGGACTGAATGTCTGTGCCCCATAAAGTTCCTAGTTCAAAGCCCATCCCCTCACTGTGACGCTCTTTGAAGGCAGGGCCTTTAGGAGGTAATTAGGGGTGGATGAGTATGGGGGCCTCGTGATGGGAGTAGTGGCCTTATAAGAAGATGAGGAGAGAGAGATCTCTCAGGGAGATCTCTGTCTCCTTGTGCACACACCAAGGAGAGGCCATGTGAGGACACAGTGAGAAGTTGACCGTCGACAAGCCAGGAAGAGGGGGCTCTCATCAGAACCCAAATTGGCCATACCTTGAATTGGGACTTCCTAGACTCCAGAACCATGAGACACTCCACTGTTTAAACAGTCAGTCTGCGGCCTTTGTCTCAGCATCCTGAGCAGGCGAAGACATGCATCTGTCTGAATCTCTCTCCCACTCGGAGTCCTGACTGGCTTCCCATTGTCCAAGGTCAAGTCTAAGCCCCTTGGCAAGGCCGTCCCTCCCCATTCTTTTCCTTTATCTTGGCCCCTGGAGCCTCTAGACACCCACATCCACGTAAAGTCATTATGAATTCTTTCCCCACATGCTCCCCTACCACGGAGGCCCAAGTGCCCATGGGCTGTGACCCACTGACTCAGACCATGTACCCCCCACATGGGATGGACACTCTCTGCAGGCAGTGCAGGCCTAGAACACAGCCTGGCCACGCTCCTGGCAAAGGATTCTCTAGAGGATTTCTAGGCTTCCTTGGTCCTCTGCTCCACAACCACTGAGTGATTGCTTAAATAAGCTTTGCTGGAGCACCGAGAGGGTTAGAAATGTCCCTGCTAGGAGTGGACATCCGTGGGGCTTACCGGGCAGCGTCTGTGAATAAGACCCCAGGTTTCCCTTGGAAGCCCCCTTCCCTCACTCTTGGTCCACTGGCTTGGATGGACAATACCTCCAGCCTCCAGGAGTAGGTGTGTGACCCAAGATCCAGGCCAACTGAGGCACTGTGTTGTCTCCCCACCTTCAGTATCAGGGACACTAGCCGGTCCAGAGACTCAGCCTAGGACTTGTGAGGACCAAAGAGTTAATAGATGTTCTCTTTGGGGGCTAATGGCTGAGCTGGGAGGATAGGAGCTAGAGCTTCCAGGAGACAGTGCTGGGAGAGAGCTGAGCTAGAGATGAGGGGAGAGAGTATGAGCCCCCATGACATTGACTTAGTCCTGGGCCCCACCATGACAGAAGCCATGTCTAGCCCCTGAGCTTTTCTGCTGCAGGTGCTCTACTACTCCCCCAGCCCACGCTTGCTTAGTCTTTTTTTTTCTTTTTCTTTTTTTTTAAAAGATGTTATTTATTTATTTGCAGAGAGATACAGCAAGAAAGGGAACACAAGCAGGGGAAGTGGAAGAGGAAGAAGCAGGCTCCCTGTTCCCAATGTGGGGCTCAATCCTAGGACACTGGGATCATGACCTGAGCCAAAGGCAGACGCCCAATGACTGAGCCACCCACACACCCCTGAATCTTGCTTCTTGAGCTTAGTGTAAGTTTTCATTTCTCTTGGGTGGATGTCTGGGGGGTAGACTTGCTGGGTCACATTGTCCGTGTATGTTTAGTTTTATAAAACTCTGTTGGACAGTTTTCCAAACATACTCTATCAGTTTCCTTTCCTACTGGAAACTCAGGAGAGTTCCAGTTTCTCCACATACTCACCAGCACTTGGTATCGTCAGTTTTGGTTTGTTGAGCTTTTCTTTGTTTTGTTTTGGGGTTTTTTGGCTTTAGCCATTATAATAGGAGTATAGTAGCATATGGTAGTCATTTTATAAGTTGATTCTTTAAAATAAGTGATAAAAAGTGATTTTATAATGCTCCTTTCAGCTGATTTTGGCTTTGGGCAAATGGGCAGCTCCAGCTAATGGTAGGTGCATGGAAGTAACAATGTGTGCATTTTGAGCCTCAGCCTGAAGAGTGCTTCTCTGCGGCCCCAGCCCCTGGACTCCCATCTGTCTTCCTGGGAAAGAGACAGGGACCTCGTGCAAAAATAAAAAGACCAATTTGACTAAAATCCCTCTAAGAGCTTTGAGACATTACCATCATCCTTTGGCATTTGACTGAGAGAGAGAAATTTGACCTGCCTACCTGCCTGTCTGCTCCCTTCCCTTCTTCTGGAGAGCTGCTTCATCTGCTCCTTCAACACTATGGTTCAAGGGGGAGCTGACAGTCACAGGAGTGAACCTTATGGCCACACGGGAGAGGGCATGACCCAGGTCTGGCCAATCAGGCATCTTCTCTGAGAATTTCAAATCAGAACTAAGGGGAAAGGGCCAATCTTTCTCTGAAGGCAAATCATAAGACATTACCCTTGAAATTATTAGTGACAACCCCTTCCACCCCTTGGGAGAGATCAGTCTGAGTAGAGACAACAGAGCCAACACATCAAGAGAAGCACAGGTGAGAAATGGAGTGGGAGCTTTTGGAAGACATCAAGCTCCCGGCTCTGGTCATTTCTGAATTCTGAACTTTCTACATCTCTCTACTCCCCATGGGTTGTGAACTAATAACTTCTCATCTAGATGTTTCAGGTTGGGACTCTTGAACTTGACAGTCCCAGCTAGGCTTTGGTACTGGGTGATTCCAATGCACTGATGGCGGGTCTGGCTGGAGATGCTGGAATCCCGTGGAGGGGAAGGGTGCCTATGAGAGGGGTGGTGCCCAGCAAAGCTGATGTTCTCCTGGGGAAAGGCATAGACCCCAGGAGGGAAGGCAGAGCTGCGGAGACAAGCAGCAGCTGGCAGAAGCGGCAGATGGGGGGGGGGGATGGGTGGAAGTAGAGACAGGTCATGTAATTGAGCAGACTTACTTGGGAATTTCTCTCCCATGCAACAGTATAGTCTGGTAGTTTATTTCCACTTGACTTTATATCTTGGGCATCTACCTGAAAATTAAATATGATTGGAAACATGATTTTTGATGACCTCTTAGCATTCTATCACATGAATCTCACGTAATTTATCCCCAAGTGTAGGGGATCCTAAGTAAATTATCTTTGTTTTTCTGTTTGTTTTTATTCTTTTATTATTGTGTACTGTGCCACCAGGAACCTCCTTGGAAATAAATCTTTATGCACATGTCTAATTATTTCCTTAGGAGAAATGGTTATAAATGGAGTTGTTTTATCAAAGGGTCTAGACATTTTAAAGCCTTTGATCCATGTGAATAAATTGCCTGACCCCAGAGTTGTGACAATTCACACTCCCACCATAGGACAGAGGAATTTCTTTTAAAAGCTTAGCTAAGATGACAAGCAAGCTATATGTCTCATTGTTTTAATTTGAACTTCTTATTTTTATTAATATATAATGTATTATTTGCCCCAGGGGTACAGGTCTGTGAATCATCAGGCTTACACACTTCACAACACTCACCATAGCACATACCCTCCCCAATGTCCATAACCCCACCACCCTCTCCCGACCCCCCTCCCCCCAGCAACCCTCAGTTCGTTTTGTGAGATTAAGAGTCTCTTATGGTTTGTCTCCCTCTCGATCCCATCTTGTTTCATTTTTTTCCTTCCTTACCCCTCAACCCCCTCCCACTTTGCCTCTCTAATTTGAACTTCTTTTATGGCTAATGATGCTGAAATTTTTCATATATGTATTGGCTGTGTGTTATTTTCTATTGTAAATTTTTGATTTATGTCCTTTACTCATTTTTCTAACAGAGTTTTGGATTTTCTTATTGATCTGTAAGAGTTCTTCACCTCAACTATCATATATGTTACAAATACTATTTCTTATTTTGTTGTTTGATTTTTTAATTTTGTTTATGATATTTTGATCTACATTATGGTTTGATTTTTATGTTTTCAGATTTGTCATTCTCTCTCTTTGTGTGTTCTTCAAAACACTGTGCTCAGAAATACTTTCCTCACTACAAAATCAGATAGATATTTGCCCATATTTCCTCCTGATTCTTCTAAAATTTAATAGTTTAAACAACTCATCCATCTAGAATTTATTTTGATGACGCTGAGGGAGAGGATCTAACTTTTTCCCTTCCAAATAGTCAACCAGTTGCCCCAATGTCACATGGTAACTAACCCACTCTTTTTTTTTTTTTATTCATTTGACACAGAGAGAGAGAGATCACAAGTAGGCAGGGAGGCAGGCAGAGAGAAAGGGGTGAAACAGGCTCCACGATGAGCAGAGAGCCCGATGCAGGGCTCGAACCCAGGACCCTGAGATCATGACCTGAGCCGAAGACAGAGGCTTTAACCCACTGAGCCACCCAGGCGCCCCTAACTAATCCATTCTTAACTGCACACTCTAAAGGGCATCTTTCCAACAATTTTAAGTGTTAGGATCTGTGTCTGGGCTTTCTCTTTGATTCCTCTGGTTTATTTGACTATTTAGTTTTAGAGACTAAATAAGTTAAGATTTTTTTTTATCTAAGCCAAGAGTTTTTGTTTTACATTAGGGAAATTGAATCTAGTTGTATTTGTTGTCAAAACTGATAACAGAATTTTGCATTCTCATACTGTTTATGCTTTTCTTCTGTTTTCTTTTTTCTGTCTTGTCCCCTGCTGTATCTTCAATGCCTAGAACAGTGCCTGGCAAAGAGCAGGAATTCAATAAATGCATCTTACGTTAAAGGATATGTGAGTTTAGTATAGGATAAAGGTGGCCACTTAAATGAGCAAAGAAGGGGCGCCTGGGTGGCTCAGTGGGTTAAAGCCTCTGCCTTTGGCTCAGGTCATGATCCCAGGGTCCTGGGATCAAGCCCTGCATTGGGCTCTCTGCTCAGCAGGGAGCCTGCCTCCCCCTCTCTCTTTGCCTGCCTCTCTGTCTACTTGTGATCTCTGTCTGTCAAATAAATAAGTAAAATCTTTTTTTAAAAAATAAATAAATAAATAAATAAGCAAAGAAGAATTGGATCACCATCCAGAAAATAAATAAATGTAGATTCTTACCTCATATCATGCACAAAACCAAATTTCAGATGAATTAAAAAGTCAATCTTTAAAATAAACTAGACAAATATTACACAAAAGGACAGGAGGATATAGTTATTGCAGGCTTTATGTTTCATAAACTTCACCTCGATAAAAAAGAGAGAGACAACGTCAGCGAAGCCCATAGTCCTGAAGCTAGCCCATCACAAGTGCTGGTGTTGGGGAGTTAGTGTTCTAGACAGAATGCAGGTTTCCCACCTCTAAACCCCAAGCTGCCAGCTGCCGCCAAAGGGTAAGCAAGAGGGGTTGCAGAGGTGCTTCCCCAAGGACTAAAACTTTAGCCCTAAACCCCATCCTGGTGGACCACGAGGGATTCCGGGGACTCAGTCCGCATCCCAGGCTCACAAGAGTGACCAACAGCGCATTTAGCACATTTTGCCCCATTCATGCCCCCAAATCCTTGCCCTCTAAATCTCACCACAGGCAGGAAAAGAGACAAGGAAAGAAGAGGAGAATAAGCAGATGTCCCAATGCCTGAAGGAGAGCTGGCCTGACCACCTGCCCCGGGCTTTCCCAGGAGAGGCAGTACCTGAGTATGAGGCAGCCCTCAGACTCACCTTACCTCATTGGATGCTCTATAGACGCCCATCCGAGATGAGCCCAAGAGATGTGCGCTCCCAAAGACCTAGAACCAAGGAGGAAGGGGCAGACTTGAAGCTCTATCCCTGGCCTGGTCAAGCTCCATATCCCTGCTGCTAAATGTCTTTGCCCTATTCCAGTACCCACCCACCCACCCACCCTGGGAAGGGGGAAGGCAATGGGTACAGGAAGAAATGGAGTGATCCATACAATCTATCCGCTTCCTTCATGCTCCTTCAGCAGCACCCTGGACAGGGCTGAGCACAGGGGAAGACCTATTAGAGCCTGGCTAATCCCAGCAGGTCCTCACCCAGGGGGTCCCCATCAGGACAGCCCCTCCCCTCCCAGGTCCCGGTAGCCTACAAGTTGATGCTGGGCTTGCCTCCTTCTTTCCTTCCTTCCAAGCCTACCTCCCCTCCCCATAAGGAGAGGCCTGGGATGCTGAAATGAAAGAATCCCCTTCCTTCTCACCCTGCAGAGTCTCTGAGCCCTGTCCTCCAGAGCTGGGCCAGTACTCAGCTGCTTTGAGATAGACAGGCTTCCTCTTCAATTAACCTGGCACTTGGGGAGTAGGGGGTGAGGGTAAGGAAAAGAACTTCATGATTTTCTTCCTAGCTCCAAGATGAAGGAAAGCCCGCCATTCTCCACCAGGAGCCAGAAGTTTTTTTCTTACCTGTGATATTAGCAAGGGTTTGTTGTTTTGTGGGTTTTTTTTTCTTTTTTTCATTTAAACTCTCCCAAACTTAATTTAAAGTTTCTCTCTTTTAAATATGTCCTGGCTACAGAGTGAACAGCGACAAGCTGCCAGAGGAAAGCAGACAGGGAGAGATGATTGCCTGAGCAGATATTGCTGTAGCTTAAATGAAACCCTATGCC
>RCUC01090483.1:0-10978 GCA_003697995.1 Taxidea taxus jeffersonii | reverse complement strand
TCCTCTTAAACCTTCACTCCTGCCTCTACTTTGTGTCCTTAGACCTGGAGCTAGCACCTGCTAAGAGATGGGCTGATGTGATGATAGTGTTTGGATGAGGGGGCATGAGATAGTGTTTGGATGAGCTCTTGAATCTTGATCTTAATTAGTCATTCTGGCACAGAGAATAAAGATTGTTGGTGGCTCTTGAAGTTAAACCTTGGCTTCACATCTGAATCTGGGACCAGGAGAGCTGCCTCCACTGGACCCTGCAGAGAATTCCTCCAGCAGAAGGAAGAGCCAACCAGCGATTATTCTGTCTGCAGTGTGCAACAGGGCTGGCTGGGTCCAGGCTTTCTCTGGGAGTGGTTACGTTCTTGGCCCAGCTTCCTCACCAGGTGGATGGGAGTTAGGTAGGCTCCAGAGTCACACAGGAAATCAAAAATCTCCTGAAAACAGTGCCCTTCCCAGTGTAGAGTGGAGGCTCAACCCTCCCATTTGCTTGGGAATCAAGTTAGCTCTGGGGGACATCACTTTTCATGGAATTCCTGAGAGGAGGACATTGTGGGAACACTGGCCAACCTCCCAATAGAGAGCTCTATAAAATGTAAGGGGCTGTGGTACAACTGTGTTTAAATGGCTGGGCCCTGCTTTTGTCTTGCCTCTTTCTGTGTCACTCCAGTGATGGGCCACCGATATTAAGAAGTGAAGAAGAGCACTTGGGTTGTTCAGTTGGTTAAGCGTCCGACTCTTGATTTTGGCTTAGGTCATGATTTCAGGGTCATGAGATCAAGCCCCCTGTTGGGCTCCCCACTCAGCAGGGAGTCTGCTTCTGTCCTGCTTCCTCTCCCTCTGCCCCTCCCCATGAGCACACGCATGTGCTCTCTCTCAAATAAATAAATAAATGTTTTTTTAAAAAAAGAGTAAAGGAGAATGACAATATTTAAGAGACCATAGGATTTCCTTGTTCCCAGATCAATGGTGGATGGTCGAGAATGTGGTAGGTTAGGGGTATAGACGAGGCAGCCAAAGGCATGGAGAAAAATATTTCCAATTTCAAATTAAACTATGAAGTGAAGGTGGTGACAAAGTCACAGGGACAGTTTGTTTTTAAGAATATGAAAGTGGACATTTGGACAGTTCCCAAAGGCATTCACTATTGCCAATAAGAGCCATCATTTCTTGAAGGCCGAACAGGTGCCAGATGCCTCTTATACATTCTCATCTAATTTTCTCAGCAGCCACTTTACAGTGAGAAAACTGGAGCTTCGAGCAGGTTATTCAAGTGGGATCTAAGGGGGGGAGGAAGAATGTCAATCCGGTCAGTGTGACTTGGAGAATCTGCTCTCCCAGAGTCTTGTCCTAGGAATAGCAGCATTGGAAGCCTGTTAGAAATGCAGAATCTTAGGCCCCATCCTGAAAAACACTGACTGACCTGCATTTTAACAAGATTCCCAAGTGGTGTGTATACATGGGAAAGTTTGAGAACCCTGGTCTGAACCAATGCCCCTTGCTGTCCCTGGAGGATAGGATGTTGGCTTGGGTCTCTGGTTTTGGCAAAGTCAGGGAAGGAGGATGAGGGCAATAGCAAGAGGACAGATTGGAACAGCCACCATAGGAATACAATGGGCTACATCAAGAGAAAACTTCTTTGGGGGCACCTGGGTGGCTCAGTCAGTTAAGTGTCTGCCTTAGGCTCAGGTCATGATCCCGGATCCTGGGATCGAGCCCCGCATTGGGCTCCCTGCTCATCAGGGAGTCTGCTTTTCCCTCTCCTTCTCTCCCCCCCCTACTCGTGCTCCCTCTCTTGCTTTCTCTTTTGTGTTCTCTCTCTTAAACAAATAAAATCTTTAAAAAAGAGAGAAAATTTCTTTCTAGAAGGTTTTGATACCTCTTAAGTCACAGCTTAAGACAGTACTGCATAACAGCTTTAAATAAGTGGATATCATTGTGCCTCCCAGAGAGGAAGCCCAGGTAACCTCAGCTGACTCTGCTTGCTCTGATATTCTCAGCTACCCAGTCTCTCGGGAGTATCACTCCACAGCTGGCTGATCTGTTTTGAAAGGACTTGCAGTGCACTGAGCATGCCTGGCTTTTTCATAGCTCGGTGCCCTTTGTACACACGGTTGCTTTTCTTTCTTCTTTGACTTGTCCTTTAAAACCTCCATTTGACAACTGTCCCTTCTTGAAAAGCCTCCTTGGACCACCCCTGCGCTGGTGTGATGAGAGTCCCCACTCTTCACGGTCCTGTTTGCCACACTTCGAGGTTGGGACTGGTGTGGGATCTTTGGAGGTGGTGGCATGAGGCCTGGCACCGAGTGCTCACTGAGGAAGCCCTAGCATCTGTTATCAGCTCTGGAACAGGTATGAAGGTAGTTGAGAGTAGAAGGACATGTGGTGGAGAAGTGGTACCATATACAGGGGCAAAAATAACTGAAGGTTCTAGCAAGAGGCATATCAGAATGGTGACTGAGTTTTCTGTGCTGAGGAAGGAAGGGTGAGAAGGCAAGAGAATATGTTTTTTTAAAACGATTTTATTTATTTATTTGATAGAGATCACAAGTAGGCAGAGAGGCAGGCAGAGAGAGAGGAGGAAGCAGGCTCCCTGCCAAGCAGCAAGCCTGATGTGGGGCTCGATCCCAGAACCCTGAGATCATGACCTGAGCCGAAGACAGAGGCTTAACCTACCGAGCCACCCAGGCGCCCAATGGAATGGTTTTGAATGGATTTGCTTGCTACAAGGTCACTTATAAGGTGAGGAAGGAAAGGCATCAATTGAAAGAAAGTAGCTTGTCCAATGTATCCTACTTTCAAGAAAGCTTTGTGTTTGTTACAGCTGATGATAGGAGTCAGGACAAACTTCCAATGTGGTAGTATATTTTTTAGGTTATAGATATGTTTTTGTGCTTATTGAAATTTTTGTGATCAACATACTGTGCATAACTCCCATTTATGTACATTTTATAGACCTTGAAGCCTAATTTTACCATTTACATAGTTATTTTTATAGTTACTGAATCTGAGCTTCTATCCTGTTAATTCTATCTGTAATTTATTTCAAATCAATTTCTTAAATAGGCATGTAATAGGCTATTATTTCATTTTTCCTATGGGAAAATATAATCAAGTTTCTTAATTTAGTTTAAAAAAATTCCCTAAACACCTGTTATCTGGAAAGTACTATGAACAATGCTTTCAAGGGATGCAGTCATGAACAGAAATTATCCTTGTCCTTCAGGGAGCTGGCAGCCTAGGAGGGGAGATGTTCCCAGTGGACGTAACTCTAAACTACGTAAGTCATGCTTTAAGAGAGGTGGGATAATATGTTTATTGAGGGAGACTAACTTGGGTTTGGATTTTGAGACCTAATAGGAGTAGGTGATAAAAGCTTTGAGGCGAAGGTGGCTATTCAACTTGACCTTGAGGTTGAGTCTTGGCTTGACAGGAATAAATAGGGTAAGTGGCATTCTAGGTGGACAAAATAGCATATAAAATTTTTTAATTTTCACAAATATACTGTGATGAAAAGAGAGGACTTCACATGGTTCCATTTTTAGATACAAGTTTAAATATCCATGAAAAGGAGGCACTACCATTCAACAACCCCTAATGTTTAGGTACATATATATTATCTCAATCAATTGTCTCAACAACCTGAATGAGGTGGGGAGGTATTATTATCCCCATTAAGAGTTAAAGAAACTGGAGTTCAGAGAAGTGAATCATTTTGCTTAAGGTCATACAGCTAGTATGTGGCAGGGCTGGGATTCTAGCATAGATTGGTCTGATTCCAAATCTCCCACTATTTCTTACTTCCTTCAGCCTTCTTGTGGGTCCTTCGCACATTGACATTCATTCATTCATTCCACAAATAGTTATTGAGTATCTAATATGTTCCAGGACTGTCTGGGCACCAGGGCTGCTGCTGTGAGCTAAGCTGCAGGTTCGCTGGCAACACAGTCATGCTGTGCCATGTTTCTTGCTAAATGTATGGGATGCATGGAGAAGCAAGTAATATCCTGACATTTCTGGGACATTACGCTTTCCAATTAAGAGGACTAATTTGCTTTATTGATCTCATCAAATATCGTAATTGATTACCCTCATCAGATCATTAGGAAAGGCATGGTTCTGAGAAATAATAGATGGAAAAATAGAGAATATTTAGGTATTGTGGTTGGAAGACCTACAACTTAAGTATTTTATGGAAATATTAGTATTTTAGGATTTTAGACCTACAACTTAAGTATTTTATGGAAATATTAGTATTTTAGGATTTTGCTAGACCTGAGTGCCCAAGAGCATACTTCACCTGTGCAGACTGTGATATAATAAAAGTCCATAAGTGTTTGAGAGAGTTGATTGACAACTAAATGAAGTTATGTGGTCAGAAACTTAATCTACTTGGCCTCTTTTTAAAAAATTTTATTTATTTATTTATTTATTTAAAAGATTTTTCTTTTTTTGAGAGAGAGAGACAGAGAGAAAGAGAAGAGGGAGAGGGAGGAACCAAATGTGGGGCTCGATCCTAGGACCCCAGGATCATGACTTGAGCCAAAGGCAGACACTTAACCAACTGAGCCACCCAGGCACCCCCTGGCCTATATTAAAAAAAAAAAAAAAATCTTTTGAAAATACTGAGAAACAAAAAGTGAAGTGAAAATCACTGATAATGTCACCAGTCAAAAAAAAAAATGTATGTATACACACACACACACACACACACACACACAGACGTAATTGTTTCTCCATTTGTCCCATGTATTTATCAGTCTGTCTCCTTGATAGCCTACTCCTCCAGCCCCACCCAGAGGTGAGCCCTGGTAGCTATGTAGTTTGTCCTTAGTGAGTGGTGACACCTTATTCATAGTGACAGGTTGAATTATTTAAGTTCTTATAAACACTCTTTATTTGATTTCTTACAAAACAGGGCCATTACTCTATTTTAATTTTTCTGCCATTTGCCTTTTTAAAATTTAACATACCTTTGGGCCTGTTATTTAACATCTCTTTGACTTTGAAGAGAACGTCTTAAGGTTGCTCTGCCGAGGGCACAAATAGAGTAGGGTTAGCAGGCTGTAGGAAAGGCTGTGCAGGTGGTCTGTGGTCATTTTGGGGGCAACGTTCTTCAGCACATGAAGCCTAGGAGTAAAAGAGAAATAGCTCAGCTTGACTAAAATACTACCAGAGACTCCGAGGAAGTTGTGGAATTGCTTTCTAACTGCTATGCAATTCTTCTTAGTCTGTGAACTTGTAAGAATCCACCCACGCTACAAGTCAGATTTGACAAATTGTGAGAAATTGTTATGAGGATTATAGGTCTTTGTCTCCCAAGTGCAAAGTGCTTCCAAGATACTTCTTAAAATGCCATAGCTGGAAAAATGACAATGTAAGTATGGTATGAAAACACCAGGATTTTAGGATTTTGGCATTTGGTATACCTGAGTGCCCAAGGGCGTACCACACCAAAGCCATGTGGACCGCATGGACTGGGATGAACTTCATTTATGTATTTCAACAAGGAAAAAAAAAAATCTAACCACATGAGACTGGAAAGCTTAGCAGGCATCATTTTCCTATGAATACACCAAAAGGAACTTAAAAATGATATAAAATGGGGTAACATCTATATTAATATCCTTTAAAGTGAAGCAAATATCATGTGTGTGCTTATGTTATGTTTAGACTTAAATGCATGAAATAAGAAAGTCTACAGTATGAGTCCAGTAATGGTGTGATGAATTGCCTGAATTACTCAACTGATTGTCTTAAACTGCCACTTCATTTGTTTGTAGACTTCTGCAGAGCTTAGGAAAATTTTCTGAAAGTAGTTTCTTGGGCATGACATTTCTATGCATACTCCTCCACTCAGCATTTAAAATGTGGCATTACACTGGTCTTTTTTCTGTTTTGTACATAATTCAAGCCTTTTCTGGCCCCAGAGCCTTTGCACCTACGGTTCCTTTTGCTTGACTACTAACACTTCCCTATGCCCTCAAGGCAGAATAATGTCTTTTCACACTTCAGGTCTCAGCTCAAAGGCTTCCTCCTCGGAAGGCATCCCAGAATGTCCTTATCTAGAGCATGTTCTCCCTTGAGTTACTCTGTTTGATACTCTCAGATTTATTTCCTCCATGGCACTCATCACGATCTGTCATTATCAAGTTTGTCTGCTGACTCCTCTGCCATGGGACATAGTTGATTCTTGAGTAAATACCTGTTGAATGAATAAAGGGCTTCATTGGTCCTTCTTCCCTCATTCATTCACTCCTTCGTTTATCCATTCAGCATCAGAAACACAGACACAGAGTGTCTACAGTGTCTCAGTCGCGTGCTGGACTCTGGGGATTGCAAGGAGGTATTGTCAGCAGTAGTGAGCTCAGAGAAATTTCAGATAATTGATGCTTAGATACCAAAATGAAAAGTAAATATAGGAAATGAATGAATGAACGAATGAATGATAAAGCAGTAGGATACTAGACAATAATCTTTAAACATATTATGTGTACATCTCTTTCCTAAGTAGGAAGATCTAGTCTTGTTATGTCACAGTTCTCATTGTGAAGTGCCCTTACAGTGTCATTTTTCATGCACATTTCAGTTTTTCTCCACGTCCACATGGCTGCCACTTCCTCTCTGTCATGAGACAGTTGCTCCGGTGATAGCCCCTTCCTGGTCTCTAAATACGGGAGTGCTAGTCACTGCTCTCCCGAATCCAGCGCAAGATAGTTAGGTGGGTGTTCTCGCCAAGACCCTGCCATCCCAGTTTTCCTACCATGTGTGAGTAATGGAAGTTACCCAAGTAAGACTGATTGTCTAAGGGGCACGATGGTAGAAAACAGGAGATTTTCAGAAAGTTGCATTTATAAAGTTAAACATCACAAACTTTAAAAAAATCTTATTCATAAAGTCATCTGTGTATTTCACTTTTATAAAGTCATCTTTGTGCGGTAAGATTTCTATTACTGTGGTATTGCTCAGATGGGGTTTATCAGTGCGTTTGTAGGAAATACCCTATTATCTATGCTTGAGATTGTTAGACTGCAGAAGTGCAAACCTTCAGTGCAGGAAGCTCTTCTCTGGGTTCCCCATTGGTGCTTCCGGTTTACATTTTTGCGTTGTAACTCACATCAGAGTGGATCTCCTAACAGTGGTCGCATCAGATGTCGCAGGATGTCCAACGTGTATTTGGTGGGGGTTTTCCTTCTGGGTTTGTTCCTCTTGACAAGAAGAACACATATTCTGCTTCATGTCCAGAATTTAGGCTTACTTTCAAGAAGCTATGTTTTTTAAACCTGTGCCTAGCTTTTATTACATCTGGTACTTTACTCGCTATTTCTCTTTATTCTCTTTCAGCCATTTTACTGGAACTGGGGATCAGAGATGCTGAGTAATCAGTGCTGTGTTTCCCCCTCCCACCTCTTTTACTCCAGGTCAGATACTAAAGACTCCCAGGGAGCACGTTTTCCATATGGAGGAGACTTACTCTGTTAACCACTAAAATGTTAAAATAATTAGCATTTTAACCCCTTTGGAAATACAGTTCACAGTTCCTCATTTCTTAAATAAATTGCAGAACACATCCTTCCAGAGTCAAGGCCAGCCTAGTGAACCTCCATGATTGTCTGAGGCCAGGAAGCCTTGGTTTGGAGGCTGAGGTCACCAGAGCTGTTTTCTTAGGCACCAAATACTCATATTTCTTTCTGTCTCAGCCTCCCACTCTCTGCCATTTCCTAGGACCGTCACTGGGTCTTTGTGGCTTCTGATTTTGTCCTCATTGTACATATAATCAGCTGAGTTAGAACCCAAGTTTACCTCCACCTCTTCTAGAGAAAAAAGTCCCCTGGGTGGTCCTCTGTTCAGTACTTGGGCCATTGTCTTGTGCTTCATGCTCTGGCTAGGTTCTGGTAGGTAGGAGCCTGGCGAAGAAGAGAACGTGATGTCATCCCAAGTTGTCATTAAACATCTCCAGTCCTCATGATGCCCTGCTTAAGACTATCTCTCTTAGATTTTCAACTACTGAGTTCCCCTGAGATGGAAATCCCAGGGACAAGTCTCTTTGAAGAATTCTACTTGAGGTCACAGCAAGACTCCATGTTATTTTATTTTATTTTTAAAGATTTTATGTATTTATTTGACAGATAGAGATCACAAGTAGGCAGAGAGGCAGGAAGAGAGGCAGGCAGAGAGAGAGAGGGAAGCAGGCTCCCCTGCTGAGCAGAGAGCCCCATGCAGGGCTCAATCCCAGGACCCTGGGTTCATGACCTGAGCCGAAGGCAGAGGCTTTAACCCACTGAGCCACCCAGAGCCCCAACTCCATGTTATTTTAAAGAGAGAGAAATTTTTAAAATATTTCAGCAGATAGTTTTGCATATTAATACTAACACTGAAAGCAGGATAAACTCAATCTTCATCATTTTAATTTCTCTCTTTCTAATAAGCACTAGCTTAATTTAAGCCAGTATTTCAAAAAGTGCTCCAAGTTCCTTCACTGTTTGGGGAAGCTTTGTGGTTCCTGTTACTCCTGATTGTGACAGTGTTTGGTTTAGTACCTTAATTATTATAAACATCTGAGATGAAATAAATATAAAGCAGCTCGTGAAATCACTTTAGTTGCCTTCTTTATTGTTTTTGTTCCATCCATAAGTATATTTCTGTGTTACATTTCACTAAGTCCTGGTGATTATGTTGAGTTCTGATGAGTGTGTATGTGTAATAAAAATAAGAAAAGGGAATTCAGATTCAGTGGGGACATCATGAAAAAAATAAACTTGTTTAATTCCGTATTTCCAATTCTTTGATGATGAGATTATCAACAGGATAATTTTTTTTTTACTATGTTTACAAGATGTGAGGGGTGACTTGAGCAAGAGCCGCTACTTCCATGTCAGCTCATTTTGTTTGATACTGCATTTTTCCCTCTTGAGGTTCTTGATGTTATGTCCTTTTAATCTGTCTGGAGTTGGTGAAGCTGCTGTAGCTCTCAGCCTCCTGGCGTCTATGAGTGCACCACTATAGAGCTACTTTCATACCTTACTGTGCCCCCCCTCTCTTATTTTTATTTATTTTTAATTTTCTTTATTTATTTGAGAAAGAGAGAGACAGAATGACCGCACAAGCAATGGGGAGAGGGAGAAGCAGACTCCTCAAGGAGCAGGGAGCCCAATGCAGGGTTGGATCCCAGGACCCTGAGATCGTGACCTGAACGGAAGGAAGATGTCCAACCGACTGAGCCATCCAGGTGCCCTTCCCATCCCCTTTTGTTAAAGTCATTATTTGTTGGAGACTTTGGGCCAGGTGCTGTGTCTCCAGTGTTTCCCAGACATGCCGGCAACACATTTGGAGGACAGCAGCTGGTAGAATAGCAGCTGGAGTTGGGGAAAGACTGTTAGGCTCTGACTCATCTTCTCCGACAGCAGGTTCTCTGTCCTGGTGGAGCAGTATCCAGCAAACTCAGGGAAGTTGGAAGTGGGGAACTCTGCCTGGTGGCCTGAGGCAGAAGCCTGATGTGGCAGTATGTGCCAGATGGGTCAACAGATCTGAGCTGCTTCGGAAGGCTTCCTGGATAAGGCTGTTCTAAATCCCCCTGGATGGTACCATAAAACACTGAGAAAGGAAGGTGTCATGAGAATTAGAACTTAAACCCCAGACTGACCTCAGGGAATGCTGCCTAGGGCCTCCTTTGGGGAGAAGTGTCCCCTCTAGAGCTTTCTAAACTGGGCCTGCCATACCCAGAAGCCACAGGTACCCTGTACATTCTTCCAGACTAGGAGTTTTTTAATTCCACGTATTTTAAATACGTTTTAATAATAAAAGGGTGGATACATTCTTATTTTTTTTGAAGATTTTATTTATTTATTTGACACACACAGAGAGAGATCACAAGTAAGCAGAGAAGCAGGCAGAGAGAGGAGGGGGAAGCAGGTTCCCCGCTGAGCAGAGAGCCCGATGCGGGGCTGGATCCCAGGACCCTGAGACCATGACCTGAGCCAAAGGCAGCGGCTAAACCCACTGAGCCACCCTGGTGCCCTGGGTGGATACATTCTTGAGAGTATAAGAATTTTGCACATCTACATTACGTACGTAAGCACCAAAGTAATTTCTTTTATTTTTTTATTATACTTTATTTTTAGAGCAGTTTTAGATTCACAGGAAAATTGAGCTGAAAGTACAGAGATTTCCCATCAAATGCACAGCTTCCCCCATTATCAGCATCCTGCACCAGAGAAGTGTGTTCGCTGTAATTGATGAACCCACATTGATACATCGTAATCACCTGAAGGTCATAGCTTACGATATGGTTCACTCCTGGTGCTGTACATGGTATGGATGTGACACATGGGTCACTACATGTATCCTCCACTGTACCATCATGCAGAGTAGTTTTGCTGGCCCAAAAATCACCTGTGTTCCGCCTGCCCAGCCCATCATCCCCCCCACAGCCTCTGGTCTCCACTGGTCTTCCTGTCTTAATAGTTTTGCCCTTTTGATAATGTCATGTAGTTGGACCCCTACAGTGCGTACCCTTTTTAGGGTGGTTTCTCTTGCTTAGTAATATGTACTTAAGGTCCTCCAGGCCTTTTCATGACTTGAGAGCTCTTCCTTTTTTTTTTTTTAAGCGCTGAGTAATATTCCATTGTGTGGATGTGCCACAGTTCACTTATCCACTCACCGACTAAAGGCATCTTGCTTCCACGTTTTGGCAATTTTGAGTAAAAGAGCTCGAGCAATCCAGGTGTGTGTTTTTATGTAGACCTAAGTTTTCAACTCCTTTGGGTAAATACCAAGGAGCCTGATTGCTGGATCATATAGTCACAGTAGGTTTAGTTTGGCAAGAACCGCCCAACTGTCTTCCGAAGTGGCTCTACCATTTTACATTTTCACCAGCAATATGTGAGTGTTTCTGTTCCACATCCTTACCAGCTTTTGCTATTGTTTGTGTTTTGGATTTTTGGCATTCTCATAGATGTGTATATTATTGTTCTAATTTACAATAATG
>RCUC01090473.1:0-16370 GCA_003697995.1 Taxidea taxus jeffersonii | reverse complement strand
CCCCCCCAACCGCGCCCCCTGTGGACCGGGCTTCTGCTCCGGGTCTCTAGCGCTCGCTGGAGCGCTGCAGGTGGGGCCTTGGACCTGAGCGCGGGCGCCACCCTTCCCCAGGCTTCAATACGCCCATTCCAGAAACGGACGGGTTTGCAGGGGGGAAGCTGGGGGTATATATGTCTATTTCATGTGTATGAATTGTGAAATGAAATGAAATATATGAATATTGCTCATATATGTGAGAAAAAATATGAATGAGAATTAAGAAAACAAGTAGCACAAACAGCAAGTTCGAGTGAATTGCTCCGTGTAGAGAACTTTGCATTTCAGCCCACGGAATATTTGCAAAAATAATTGGGCCAAAAACCAAAACCGAAGACAAATATACAAATTGCATAAAGAGACGTAGGACACATATTTGATCAAACTCCAAAATAATTCTTTTTTAAAAAGATTTTATTTATATATTTATTTATGTGAGGTGGGGGGACTTGCGTGCTCGCAGGTCTTTGAGCAGGGGGAGGGGCAGGGGGAGAGGGAGGGACAGAATGTCTGGCAGGCTCTGCGCTGAGCCTGGGGATGGAGGTGGGGCTCCATCCCCCCGCCCCAGGATCATGGCCTGATCCAAACCAAGAGTCCCATGCTGAACCACTGAGCCCCTAAAATCCAAAATAAATCTAAGCAAGCAAAATATTTTATTTTTATTTATGTTTTTAAAGATTTTATTTATTTGTCAGAGAGAGAGTGGGAGCAAGCACAGGCAGACAGAGAGGCAGGCAGAGGCAGAGGGAGAAGCAGGCTCCCCGCTGAGCAAAGAGCCCGATGTGGGACTGGATCCTGTGGGACTCGATCCCAGGACGCTGGGATCATGACCTGAGCCGAAGGCAGCCGCTTAACCAACTGAGCCACCCAGGCGTCCTAAACAAAATGTTTTTTAAAAGATACAAACATAAATACCTAGATATTAACAAGTTCTCTTAAAAAACAAATGGATCGGGGTGCCTGGGTGGCTCAGTGGGTTAAAGCCTCTGCCTTTGGCTGGGGTCATGATCCCAGGGTCCTGGGATTAAGCCCCACATCATCGGGTTGTCTGCTCAGTGGGGAGCCTGCTTCTTCCTCTCTCTCTGCCTGCCTCTCTGCCTACTTGTGATCTCTGCCTGTCAAATAGATAAATACAATCTCTAAAAAAAACAAAACCAAAACAACTGGATCGGGGGTGCCTGGGTGGCTCTGCCTTCGGCTCAGGTCATGATCCCAGGGTCCTGGGATCGAGCCCTGTGCCAGGCTTTCTGCTCAGCGGCAAGCCTGCTTCCCCCTCTCTCTGCCTGCCTCTCTGCCTTGTGATCTCTGTCTGTCAAATAGATAAATAAAATCTTAAAAAAAAACACTGGATCAAAGAGAAACTCAAATGTGAAGTTGCACATTATATATAAAATTTGCAAAGATAGATCCCTCATATCCAACTCTACAGGACACAGCTAAAGCTGTGTTCAGAAGAAAACATATACCCTTTGATACATTATTTTTTAAAATATTTTTATTTATTTATTTGAGAGAGATAGAGCATGAGAGGGGAGAAGGTCAGAGGGAGAAGCAGACTCCCCATGGAGCTGGGAGCCCGATGTGGGACTCGATCCCAGGACTCCGGGACCACAGTCCGAGCCAGAGGCAGTCGCTTAACCAACTGAGCCACCCAGGCGCCCTTTAGTACATTATTGATGAAAAAAAAAATTAAGTATAAAGAAACTTATTATTTATCTTACAAACAGGAAAAAGAGCAATCAAGTAGACTAAAAGAATGTCCATTCTTGCGCTCTGCCGCTGCCAGTCTGCTCCTGGAAGAGGAATGGGATGAGGAGTGCCCAGGGGTTTATGGAAATTCTGGTCTTTGCCGAGGGAGCTCTGAGCCCAGTGCTGTGGGGAATAAGAATCAAGAATGGGCATTGCAGGGAACACAGGTCTGGGCCCTCCAAGGGGACCTGAGGGCGGTAGAGCCGCATTGTGTGTGGAGAATTTGAAAATAATCCGGTGAGCCAGAGTTGGTCAGCTTTCTGTTATCCCCGTGAGACCAGAAATTCTAAAGGGTCAGAGATAAAATACTCCTACTCCACAAATCTTTTGTTGGTCAAGTTTTAAACAATACTGTGGTTAGTGTTGAATTTTAGCAGGGTATATGTTTCAAATTAGCATTTTTTATTACCCATCCTTTAGGAAGCATTGTATTCTGTATGGATATTAATTCAGACTCACTCTAAGGTTTTCTTAGGAGCCCAAGTGCTTCATGGTTGGGCATTGTGAATGGTTTTTAGAGCGTAAGGGGTAGTTAGTGTCTCCTCTCCCTGGGATAACTCATCTCTCTCTCTTTAAGCCTTAGATTTGAGATGCACAGCGACACCAGAGTGACTGTAACAAGGAAGAAATAACTCTAGTTTCCTCACTTCTGTAATTCTGTGACCGTTTGGAGTTCTTATGTGTGTTTACGATTTAAAAGCTGTAATGAGCCTGTTTGGTGGCGCAAACTTTATCTCATATGTGAGATATCTTACTGGGAATTGCTCATCTGAATTGCTTATCAAAGTAAAGAACGAGTCAGTAATTACTGCTGATCGTTAGGGCCTTACTGAAAAGCGGGTTGCAGAACAGCAAGGGCTGTTGACCAAAGCTCCACGCTGGGATCAGATGCACCAGGTCTGTCTGCCTGGATGGGGCATCATGGGGTGCGCTGTGCTAATGGCTCCTAGGGGCTCCTGGCAGCTTGGCCATCGAGGGTCAGCATTTTAGTGGGAGTTGGCACCTGGGTGGGCAGTCCCAGGGCCCGTGCCCGCCCTCGTGCCCCAGGACTCCGCCTGGATGCAGTCACCGGGTGGAGCAGCAGCTCTGAGAGTCAGAGAAGGACGAGCTCCTGGAATGTGGGCAGAAAGTGAGGACTGCGGGCAGGACTGCATGCTGGGGCAAGTGGGAGGTGAGAGGACATGGTTTTCCAGCCAGTGAATGTTTTCTTTCACTCCTCCCATGGAAGTAGCTTGATTTCTACCTAAGATACAAGCACGGTGCGTCCTGCCCTAAGGAAAAAGCCAGCCTGTTCAGAAAGACACACGGCCAGGAGCAGACGCCCCCTGATGCTCGTCCTGTCCCAGAATGGGCTCGTCTTTTGTTCACGGTTCCGTGCCTGCCCCAGGCCAGCAGGGACGGCGTGAAGTCATGCCGTGCTCACACTTAGGCCGGTCCTGCAGCTTTGAGACTGTGACCAGGTACTGTGAATGCCACTAAATAAATCTTCCTACGTTCCCCCAAATGCGTCTTTAGGATGAACTTCCTATGTGGGATTGCAGGGTCAAGGGAGTAGACACTTTGTGATTCAGCCTATGTTGCCTAATTGCCCCCCTCAGAGGTTCAGACTTCCGAGAATGCTGGTCAGTGACGAGAGAGCCCGAGTCTCTTTTGGTCACTGTTTTGTCCCTAGTAGATCATAAATATTTGGTGAATAAATAAATTAATTTATGCTTTCTGCAGTGTATTATGAGTGTTTCTATTTCTGTATACCCTAAGCAGTGAAAGTTAAGAACAACCTTTTAAGTAATAGTATCCAAATATGTTTATCGAGCGTGTGTTATATGTCAGGTCCTATTCTGAGAACGAATTTACTGGTATTTATGTAACCCTCACTGTGAAGCTTGGAATTAAGTATCATGATTTATTCCAGTTTCACGCATAAGGAAACTGAGACCTGAGGGCTACATGCGTAGAAGGTGAGGTTCAATCCAGACTATCTGGCTCTCACTCTAGACCCTTCATGAATCACGGTGCCTCCAAGTCTTGGCCAGTCGCACATGAAAATAAGGTCTTATTTTGTTGAGATTTGCATTACTTTGGTTCTTCGGAAGAATGAACATAATCTGTATATTTATTGGCAAACTGCCTGTTAGTGTGTTCTTGTCAATTTTTCTGTTGGTGTCTTAATATTTTTCTTATTGATTTGTAGGACATTTAAAAAGATTTTATTTGTGGGGGGCGCCGCGGTGGGGGCTCAGTCAGTTAAGCGTCCAACTTCCGATTTTGTCTGAGTTCATGATCTCAGGCTCATGAGATCGAGCCCTGCGTGGGGCTCTGTGGTCAGAAGGGAGTCTGCTGCAGATTCCCTCTCCTGCCCCCCCAAAATAAATAAATCATTTAAAAAATTTTAAGTAATCTGTACACCCAGCGTGGGGCTCAAACTCATGGTCCTGAGATCAAGAGTCACATGCTCTACTGACTGAGCCAGCCAGGTGTCCAGGATGACTTTGTTACACATGTTAAGTTTTGGGGGGCCATATGTTTTCCAGATTTGTTATTTTTCTTTCAGGTTTGTTGCTGGTAATTTTTGCTGTACAGGAGAATGACGTGTTTCTACAGTTCCATACGTCAGACGTTTCTCCCCGGGCTTCTAGCTTTGTGGCACAGAGAGCACCGTCGTGTGTCCTTGAGTGTGCGCACGCGCGCGCACACACACACACACACACACACAGCCCTATGATTTCAAGCTCATCATTTGGAATTTATTCTGTGTGTAGAAGGAAGGAAGAATATACCTTATTCTCCCCTCCTCCAGCACCATTTATCAGAAACAGATCATTTCCCCGATTATTTGAAATGCTAACTTGGTCATATTTTAAGCTCCCATAGGATTGTTTCTGGGCTCCACCTTCCTGCCGAGTCCCACACCAATGCTGTGTTGTTTTACTAGGGCTTTCTAGCGCCTTTTGATTTCTGATGGGGCAAGTCCTTTCTCTTTAGCTTCCTTTCCAAAATTACTTGGATAGTTTGAGGCACTTTTTCCTGGGTGGAGTTCTCAGTTGAAGTTGGTTGGAATTGCACTGACCATGAGCTTACTTCGGGGAGGGTGGGCTGGGCCGTGGTTTTGAGTTTCCCGCTTAGGGACAGGTTATATTTCGGTCGGCCCAGGTTGTTTTGGAGGGAGAGGGTGGTTGGAGGTACTATTTTGGAGGTAAAGCTGGTAATATATTGGCCATAAGAGGTGAAGGGAAAGTGAGGACTGCGCGTTGCTTTTTGGCTCGATGGACCGAGCCGCGTGCCAGCGATCACTCCATCCCCTTCCCGCCCTAAACCCCACCCGTGTGCTCTACTCTGACCCTGCAGGGGCCCCTCGCATGGCCTCCCTTTGGCTAGCAGGTGTGGTGCTGGAGGGACACAACCAGGACCGGCCTAGAGAGGGGCCTTCATTCCTTGTGCCGGGGTGCGGCGCGTTGGTGCAGTGACCAGGGTCCCATGGCAGGAGGTGGGAGGCTGTCACCCGAGCAGCCCTCCTAGGCAGCTGCTTCCGGCTGGCCTCCTCAAGTTTCTCCAGGGTGTGGCAGCTGCTGCTCTATACCCCGGCTCAGACTCGCCCCGCCAGGCCTGGCTACTTGCAGAAGGAAGCACACCGTCGTGGCCGGCGCCAGGCTCTTCTCTCCATCCGCCCACCCATGCGATGCGGAGCCCGGAGCAGCACGGCTGTCGGTCCGCGTGTACGCTGGGTTTTTTCTTGATAAATACAGTACAGTATTGTAAATGTGTTTTCTTTTTCAAGCAGGATTTATTTATTCATTTTAGAGAGAGAGGGAGGGGCAGAGGGAGAGGGAGAGAAGCAGACTTCCCACTGAGTGCAGAGCTGGAAGTGGGGCTCGATCCCAGGACCCTGGGGTCATGAGCTGAAGGCAGACCCTTAACCGACTGAGCCACCCAGGCGCCGCCGATACGATTTTCTTAATGACACTCTAGCCGGATCGTAAGAACATAGTACATAATACATGTAACGCACAAGATACGTGTCATCACCTGTTTATGTCGTCGGTAAGGCTTCCCTCTGGTCAGCAGTGGGCTATTAATAGTTAAGTGTGGGGAGTCGACAGTTATATGTGGGTTTTTGACAGGGTGAGGAGGGCTCGGCTCCCCTACCCCCCACGCTCAGGGGTCAGCCGTAGCAGTAACCCCCCGTGTTCGCTCCTCTCACATCCCTTGGAGCTCTCTTCTGCCTACTTGGGTGGGTAGTCTCCTTTTCCTAGTTAACAATTCTTTTTTAAAAAAAATTTTAAATTAAAAAATTTTAAAAAAATACTTATCAGAGAGAGAGAAAAGGAACACAAGTAGGGGGAGGAGCAGAGGCAGGGGGAGAAGCAGACTCCCCACTGAGCAGGAAGCCCTATTCGGGACTTGATCCCAGGACCCTGGGATCATGACCTGAGCCGAAGGCAGATGCTTAATGACTGAGCCCCCAGTCGTCCCAACAATCCATCTCTCTCTCTGTCTCCCCCACCCTGTGTGTGTGTGTGTGTGTGTGTGTGTGTAGATACATTTTTCCAGTTCACATTTCTGATGTGGTTTTTACTCTTCTGATGGGACCCAGATTCACAGGTGTGCATGCAGGTGTCACCTACTGAGGTGAAGATGATGGTGAGCAGGGCAGTTTGATGTCTCAGTCAGGGTTCAGAGCAGAAAACAGAAGCCATTGTGAAGTATTGAAGGCAGATGTGGATTTATTGCAGGGAACATTGCAAGGTCATCAGATGGGCTGGTGGTGTAGGAACTGCGAGGTGGCCCCTTGAGTCTGAGAGATTAGGATAGCTGGGATTGGGAGACCAGGAACCTGGGACCTTGATATTTGTCCCCTGCCAGCCCCCTGATGCCCCGTCTTGGCAGCCCTATCTGTGGCTCTCTCACGGGGAGGTTTCAGCGACTCTACTTGATGTAGGAAAGACGTTAGGGTTCGAAGCCAGTGGCCAAGAAAGAATTCTTGAAATGTCGGGGCGCCTGGGTGGCTCAGTGGGTTGAGCCGCTGCCTTCGGCTCGGGTCATGATCTCAGGGTCCTGGGATCAAGTCCCTCATCGGGCTCTCTGCTCAGTGGGGAACCTGCTTCCCCCCCTCTCTCTGCCTGCCTCTCTGCCTACTTGTGATCCATCTCTGTCAAATAAATAAATAAAAAATCTTAAAAGAAAAAAAGAATTCTTGAAATGTCTTTGGTGCAAGAAGGTGGTTTTATTAAGGTATGGGGACAGGACCTGGGGACAGGACCTGGGGGCAGGAGGAGTGGGGTCATGACTTGTGGCCCATTATATACTTTCAAGTTGGGAGAAGGTTAGGGAAAGCCTAAGTCTCTAAGGAATTTTGGAAGCAAAGTTTCCAGGACCTTCAGGGCGCTAGCTGGTGTTGGGAAAAGGTCCTTTATTAACCTCTGATAAAACCTGAGTCATGAGACCCTTCAGCTGTCTATAGTGGGTCATATGCTTGGGGGATGATTGCAAACACATATCTTGGGAGGTTTAGAGATAAAGGAGGTTTCCAAAGGCATTTTTATATGGTAGAGTAGGCTTACAGGATCCTGGGGAGGGGGATCGGGCTAGGATTGCCTCTTGCCCTTAGCAAAGTATTATCATCGAGGTAGCTGAGTCCCTAGAAGAAGGTCACTCTGCCTGTTTCAAGGACTTGTCAATGGGCTGTAGTAGTAAATTATTATTAAATTATTTAATAATTTCTCTTCTGCCTTTGTTTCCCACATCACACTCAGAAGTCCTGCTGTAAGGGATTCTGAAAAATGTAGCGGTTAGTTTTTTAGTTCTAAGATACAGGAAAATGAATAGAAGCAGCTAATGAGAATGGAGGCTGAATGAGGTTGGCCATACCCAGATGCTGTGGAGAATCGAGTCTAGATCTGAGCGCCGAGGCTCCCAGTCACACACCGAGTGAATGTGTTAAACGGGTAGACACACACACCTGGGGCTGAGCAGGGACGTCGAGGTTGGAAACGGGCGGCATTTCTGCCGGAGCCCTGCAAGTAGGGCCCCTCCACCCAGCCTCCCCACCTGCTGTTTCCTGGGGCTGCTTTCATGGCAGTGGAGCGGAGACCGTATGACCTGCAAAGGCCAAAGTAGCTCTTACCTGGGTCTTCACAAATATAGGCCCTGTAGACCCTGGACTTGACCTGGACGTGGGTGAGGGAGGGCGGAAGGAGCACTGCCTTCCTGGGTGCTGTAGTCTCCCCGGGCTAGAGAAGGAGCAGAAGTGAGTCGTTGGTACATAATTCATAAGAATGGGACAGTCTCTTGGGGCTCAGCTCTAAAGCCACATCTCGGCTGACAATTTTGAGAGCCATCGGGCGGTGGGACCTTTGGTTCAAGAGGCCTCCTGGGTGGCGATCATGCTGGCAGAATGGTGTCATGCCCTCCAGAGTGAGAGCCTGTCAGAGCGCAGGAAGACGCCCCCGCGATGACGCTCGCACCAGCTCCCCTGTGAACCCTTACGTGGTTGTGAAACGGGCCGTTCACGATGGGCTTCACTTAGGTCTGCACCTCGGCCCCCAGCGCAGTCCCTTTTTATGTCCCAGGGCCATCGAGCTGTGCTGCCCCCATGGGGCACCATTCATGTGGAGCAGGGACCACGCGGTGGTCATCGTCGTCTGCAAGGCCTGGCCAGGCCCACAACAGCCTTGCGTTTGGCTGCGAAGAAGAGGAGGGACCGGCAACCCATGAGGGTCACGGTGGCCAGCTGTTTCAAGCCGGTGGACGTTGAGGAAGGCCACTTCTTGAAGCTAACGAGGTGGAACGTGGAGAGGAGGACAGCGAAACTCGAATCAAGGAGCAGCAAGAGCCGAGTCCCAGGCCCTCGGAGGCAGGCCGGACCGCTCAGGCCGTCCTGTGCGATGTGCACACGTCGGAGCCGCGCCGGGCCCGAGCTCAGCACCAGCCTCAGTGCAGAGCCGTCGTAGCCGCAACGTGAGCGCGAGGCCTGGGACACCACCTCGAAGAAGCCTCTCGAAGTGCAGGGGAAGACCCGAGAGATGCGAATTGTGAGGAAGAAAGAGGAGCACCTTGGAGGAGAGGCGCAGGGGGTGTGGGCGCCCGAAGTTCCTGGACCAGCATCAGAATCACGCCTGCTCAGCTGGAGGCTTAAGTCCCACCCGCGAGGAGCTCCCTGAGCCCCAGGCCGGCTCGCCGGGAAAAGACAATGACCCATTTCTCCTTCTTTCTTTGTTAAGATTTTATGTATTTATGTGACAGAGAGAGATACAAGTAAGCAGACGGAGGGGGAGGCAGAGAGAGAAGCAGGCTCCCAGCTGAGCAAGGAGCCCGACGTGGGGCTCGATCCCAGAACCCTGAGACCATGACCTGAGCTGAAGGCAGAGCCTTAACCCACTGAGCCACCCAGGCGCCCCTCTCCTTTCTTTTTAATGTCCGTGCAGGTCCTCTGCCCATTTCGATTCTAAGGTAAAGATGTCCTGGGGCGCCTGGCTGGCGTGGATCATGCAACGCTTGATCTCAGGGTCTCAGGTTCACGTCCCACGTTGCGAGTAGAGATTGCTTAAAAAGATATCCTAGAAGCTTCTAGGAAGAAAACCCAAGTTAACCCACAAAAGGCAAAATCAGACTGGCATCAGGTGTGTTGTCTTCAACACTGGGAGCCAGAGGACAGTGGGATAGCAAAAGGTCACGGTGGGAAGAGACACAGCCAGGACCCCGTGGCTCTGTGGGAACAGCCCCCACCTGTCCCAGTGTGGCCCAGTGCTGGGGGTGGGGTGCCAGGAGTCAGGGGCAGAGCATCTGGGTGAGGGAAATAGTAGGCAGATTGCAAGCCAAACGGCAAACACCAGAACCAGACCTCAACATGGGAGCAAAAAGAAGTACCGTTGAGCAAGGAATCTCTCCATCCATACGCACATGGTGGAAATGAGACACGGACACAGAGGGACACACGGAGAGAGAGAGGGAGAGAGGGAGGGAAAGAGGTTCTAACGAAGTTTAAACTATTTTAGCAGAACAGATGCTTGGGAGACGTAAAATCCTCCCAGATTTCTCATGGGGATCGGGAGATGGGGAGAGGAAAGGGACAGAGAAATTATTCTAGAGGTTTCGTCTTGTGGAGGGATCTTTTTGGGAGAACGTACTAGACATCTTGTTTCTAACCAGTGGTAGAATCGTGAGTGTCTGAGTCAAGAGGGCAGGGAAGGAAAATGTGCAGCAGTGGCATAGAGGCATATGGGAGAGTTTCAAATGAAAAAGCCAGAAAATGGAAAGAGTATCAAAAACAAACTAAAAACCCCATCCCCCACCCCCTGGAGAAGGGGAGGAGAGGAAAAACACTGTGAAAATTGGAAAAGAAGCAGGGGGAGCGGGAGAGGGAGAAGCAGACTCCCCACCAAGCAGGGAGCCCAATGTGGGGCTCAATCCCAGGATCCTGCGATCATGACCTGAGTAGAAGGCAGATGCTTAATGACAGGTGTCCCGGGAGGGTTTGATTATAGATTCCATTTCTTGTTACAGGTCTGTTGAGATTTTCTATTTCTTCTGAGTCTGTTTTGGTAGTTTGTGTGTTTTTAGGAATTTGTCCATTTCATCTAGGTTATCTAACTTGTTGGTGTACGGTTGGTCACCGTATTCTCTTAACCTGTAGGGTTGGTAGTAACACCCTCACTTTCACTTCTGATTTTAATTTTTTGTGTCTTCCTTGTTTTCTTCATCTAGCTAAAGGCTTGTAAATTTTGTTGATCTCCTCAAAGAACCAACGTTGGTTTCATTGATTCTATTGTTTTTCTTTTTAATTCCAAATAATTAAGACACTCACAAGAACTTTTGGTGTTTTATAAAGTCAGTGTTTACTTAGATTTATTCACATGCTCGTCATTTGTGTTGGTTTTGCTCATCTTTCCTTCTGACATTCCTAGTTCTTTGGTCTTGTAGGATTTTCTTTGTGCCTGAACCACACAGATAGTTTAGCACTGACTTCACTGAAGACTCTCAGTGTTTGTCTGGAAAGGTTTTTCTTTGCCTTCATTCTTGAAAGGTGTGTCTTTTAGCGGTAGGACTTGAGATCGGTAGTTATTTTGTTTCCGCACATTGAAAATTTAATTAAATTGTCTGTTGGCCTGTGGTTTTTCGTCATGGAGAAGTCAGCTGAAGGCTGTCGCTCCTCTGGAGGCGATCCGTCTTTTTCGGGGGTTTGGTCTTCAGATTTTCCATCTTTTGTCTTTGTTGCAGTGTTTCACTCTGGTGTATCTTGGTATGACTTTCCTTTTGTTTCTCCTGCTTTGACATTCATTGGGTCTTTGGAATCTCTGAATTGTCCTTCATCAGTTGTCGTCTTTATGACTTTAAGTTTTCCAATCCCTAAGTGTGGTAAATGTCTACATGAATTTAGAATTTAAGAAAAATTTAAACTTATATATGAACCGAATTTAGCAACTGATTTCAAGATTTAGATATAGGGGGCACCTGGGGGGCTCAGCAGGTGAAGCATCTGCCTTCAGCTTGGGTCATGATCCCAGGGTCCTGGGATTGAGTCCGGCATTGTGCTTCTTGCTCGGTGGGGAGCCTGCTTCTCCCTCTCCCTCTGCTGCTCCCCCTGCTTGTGCTCTCTATCAAGTAAATAAATAAAATCTTCAAAAAAATATTTAGATATGTATATTCTCCCCTTTGGAATAAGAGGTGACTTTCACTATGCTTTATCTCTTTCTTCTCTCTCCCTTCTCATACTTTGTCCACATTTTAAATATTATGCCTTGGGCATCTGGGTGGTTTAGTCGGCTAAGCGTCTGTCTTTGACTCAGGTCATGATCCCAGGGTCCTGGGCTCGAGCCCCGTATTGGGCTCCCAGCTCCTCGGGGAGCCTGCTTCTCCCCCTCCTTCTGCTGCTCCCCTGCTTATGTGTGCTCGCTCTCAAGCACGCGTTCTCTCCGTCAAATAAATAAATAAAGTCTTTAAAAATATATTATGCCTCTTCTTCTTTTTTATTTTTTTAAAGATTTTATTTATTTATCTGACAGACAGAGATCACAAGTAGGCAGAGAGTCAGGCAGAGAGAGAGAGGGAAGCAGGTTCCCGCTGAGCAGAGAGCCTGATGCGGGGCTCGATCCCAGGACCCTGAGATCATGACCTGAGCCGAAGGCAGAGGCTTTAACCCCCTGAGCCCCCCAGGCGCCCCTGTGCCTCTTCTATTATGGCTCTCCATAATACTGATATTAGACTTCATAGCTGCATCATTAATAATCATTGAGGTAAGTGTTCCAGTACTGCGTCTTAAAGCCACACGCATGTTTTCATCCTTCCCAGATTGTTGAATGCTTACATTTTAGCTTTTTCCATTTTAAATCATATTGTATTGTTTTTTTTTAAATAACATTTTTCTTTTTTGCATAAATTTTTCCCATGTCAGACGAATTCCTTAAGAGGCAGTTCCTGTGGGGTCTGATTGTTAAATCTGGGATTAATATTTTCTAAGCCTTAAACATTATTCTGGGCTTATTTATACATACATAAAAATACATGTATACTTTTCAGTATAGGGTTATTTATTATATTCTTTGTTTTTAAAATATTTTGTTTTTTTTATCATTTCCGATTATGTAATATTTCCTGATTTTAAAAATGGCAGTCATAGAGAATCCCGACATTTGGTGGGGTTTGCTGCTCATCTTCTTGTATTGGCTCTCCACGGGGAATAATGTCATCACGTCACTGTGCTTTCCCTCCGCGGAGTGTTTCAGAGAGGGCACAGCGGTGGCCAGGGCACCATCCAGCTTTGTTCAGGCTCCGTGACCAGGCAGCACTGGGGTCTTCCGCGAGTGGGTGCGGGGCCGGCTCATACGCAGGTGCGTCTTCTCTTCCCGGGGCCCCGGTGTGCGTGGTGGGCTCCGGCAGGCAGGAGACTCGCCCATTCCTGTTCGGGCTGTCTGAGGAAACGGAAGCCTTGGGTACTAGGCATGAGGCCCTCTCCAGCTCTGCCTCAGCAGCGTGCCACTCGTGGTCACATTCACTTTCTTGGTGTTTGTTTCTCACCTTGGTGGTAACTTGGATATTTACACGGTCTCATGGCACAACTGGAACAATTTTTGTTCCACAGTTTTTGTCTAGATGACTTCATGTTCTGTCACCTTTCCAGCACTCCTACATTTTTACTTTCTCTGGGAAGTTAGGAGGGTGAATCTCCCACATTTTAGGGAGGTAACATGTGCCCAGTCACCTTCCTGATAGGGAGTTTCTCCATGCAGCAGAGTTTTGCCCTCCCCCCGGATTTTGACAGAGGGAGGTGTTTTCTTTCCATGGAGGATGGGACTAGACCCTCCCTTGTGCCGCCAAGACCCATCACAGTCCTTGACACCTTGTGAAATTGTTGGGGGTGATTTCCTGTGCTTGGTTCTTCCCCACCACGGCACCGTAAGGTGTCACTTGCTGGACACTTCTCCCATTCTCTGACAGCAGCCTGGGGCTCTGCTAACAACAGGTGTTTTAAGAAGCTGGGTGGAAATGCCTGAGAGGGTGTGGCATGGCCTGTAAGGGGACGCAGGTCTTCTCCAGCTTTTCAGGTTTGGGGTCTTTGGACCCCAAATAACCAAGAGGCAGGCCCTGGGACTGGGACTGGAATAAGTGCAATGTCCATAAAGCCTGCCACCAACTTGAGATCCACCTTAAGGGATGGGCCCGCCTTCTACCCTCCTACTGTCATCTAATATGCTCTGGGGAACTGGGAGGCCACCAGATGGGTGAGGAACCTGAGGTCCAGCAGAGCCCAGGCTGGGTGCCAGGGATGCTCCTTGGCCATCTCCTCACTGCCTGAGTCAGGGAGAGGTCCTGTGTCCTAGAAAAAGTAGTGAATACACGTTGTGGGGGGCCTGCCTTTGTCCCAGAGACTCCTGGCTCTCTTTCATATCTGGGCCCCACTTGTCCCAAGACTTATTCCTGAGATCAGGTTAAGAGAGAAGCAGATGGAAGAGCCACAGCTCCTCCCCTGAGAAACCAAGCTGAGGGAGGCCAGATGCACACCAGCGGCAGTATCTACGTCCTGACCTGCAAGGGGGCTGAGTTCCAGTGAGGACGCTGGAGGGGCGTGATTTGGCTAAGATGAGGGAAGGCCAAGGAATGGGATGGGATGCCCGGAAGTCAGGCTGATAGATTAGCCGGGGTCAGAGGAGGGTCCCTGAGGGATCGTGGGGCTGGCTGATGAGGTACCAGGGGTAAGAGCAGGCTGGGGTCAGGGCTTCCTGGGGGCACCATGAGAGGCATGTGAGTAGTCAAGATGGTCCATAGGGTGCAGGGGAAGGTCCAGGAGGCTCTAGAAAGGGCAGGTGGGTGGTAATAAGCCAGGCCAATAAATACAACTTTTGGATTTTCTTTATTTTGTTCATTTTTTCCCTCTTGACAGCTTAGCAAATTCCTTTAGCAAATTCTAGCCCATCTCTGCTGAGCTCAGGGTAAGGGAAGTCCAGCGGCTGCTGGGAGAGGGGAGGTGGGGGCCCCTCTCAAGCACTCTTCTGTGTCCGGGGAGGGAATAGTGCGAGTCTCCAGTTCATGGCCAAGGTGACAGGAGGTTGCACTTTCTAAGACAGTGCTTAGTGTCAGGACGAATGCCCTCCATGGTGTCCCCCA
Source organism: Taxidea taxus jeffersonii (assembly GCA_003697995.1). NCBI lineage: Eukaryota > Metazoa > Chordata > Mammalia > Carnivora > Mustelidae > Taxidea > Taxidea taxus. The sequence continues at coordinate 1,988 of RCUC01090473.1, read as the reverse complement.
GTCTGAGGCCCTCCTGCAGGGTTGGCACCATAGGCTGTATGCCTCTCCACCCCTCCCTCACTGGCCCGCAGTGGAACCGACTTCTTGGGTTTCTGGTAACTTCATCAGGGCTGCATCATGTTGCTCAAGCTACAGATAACATCTCCCTGTGGGTAACTCCTCCCTGCCAGAGCCCCTGAGGCTAGACCCAGGGTCGGAGCTGGAATAATGGGGTGGAAGTCCAGGGGGTTGGAGGGTCTGAAGGCAGAAGCAGGTTGGCTGGGATCCGGGACAGTGTTGAGGAACAATGCCATTTGCCACTGGACCCCATGGGAAAGGAGAAGGGGCCAGGTGGGCCTGGAAAGGTCCCCGAGCTCCTGGAGCTCTTGGATATTATGTTGTCTCCTGATAGCCCCACCGACAACTCCCAATCCAGGGGCGGGCACAGAGACCCACCCCCTCCTAGGCCAGGCGGAGCGACTGTCCCCCAGCCCGGGTCTACCTTAACTGGGCAGCCCTGTGGGCGGGGCGCATCGCCGATGCCATCTGTGCAGACAGCAGCCCAGGCCGGACAGCGGACCGCCCTGCAGGCAGCACACACAGCGTCCGGCTTGCTGACCTGACTCCCAGGCTGAGTCTGCCGCCCAGCACCATGATCCAGGGCACCCTGGAGCCTGATAGCCTCGGCTGGGGCTGGGACGGGGAGGATGACTGGGACGGCGCTGTCCTGACCCTGCTGGCGCTGGCCGTGGTGGCCGCCACAGCACTGGCCTTGCACTGGTTTCGCTCTGGGCAGGACCAGGAGGCAGCAGGACCCGCACCCACAGCCCCCGGGGCCCAGCCTCAGGCGGGAGGAGCCAGGCCAGCCCTGCCCCCGAAGTCCAAGGTCAGTGGTGGTGTCGAGGGACGCAGCTCAGGGCAGGGGAAGTCAGGCCCTCCGGGACGCGGCCAGAGGAGGCCGGCTGCACCGGGGGCCCAGGATCAGAAGCTCCCGGGAGCTGGAGGTCTGGCTGCCACAGCTCTACCTTCACTCAAGACACCTGGCGAGGGGACCCTTGCAGGGACCTTGGGGCAGCAGCAAGGTCATGCCAGTCCAGGAGCCCCCCAGGGTCAAGGAAGGGAGCCTCTCAGGCCAGGTACTGCCCCTCTGGGTCAGAGCAAAGCAGGGGGGACACCTGGCCCCCTCCTGATCCGCTTCACCCCTCGGAGTCCCGGCAGAGAGAAGGAAGGACGAGTGAAGGCGCCAACTCACCGCGGCCTGGTCCCCACCACAGAGCAGGACACCAGTCCCTGGCAACAAGGTGTAGGGCGACCTGGCTCACTAGAGAGAGGCCCCAGAAGCCGGCGGTGGCAGGTGGACCTCAGCTCAGGAGACAGGAACCGCCGCTTCCCACAGCTGGCCTCCCTGCGCCCGGGCGCCGTGGTGAGTGTGTGGGACGCTGTGGATGCTGCCGGCAGCCTCGCCACAGGCTCTCAGAGGCCCTCTGCTCCCCGGGAGCTGCCCCCCTCACACACCACGCAGCCCGGGCCCCCGGCTGAGGGCAGAGAGAAGGGGCGCAGGGAGAGCAGCCTCCAGCCAGCTCCTGTCCTAGCTCTGGAGAGCAGGGAGGCTCCGGGACTCCCAGCCCCCGTGGCAGGCTGGCCTTGGGAGAGGAAGGGTGTTCTTGTCACCAGGAGCTCCAGCCAGGCCCCAGGCTCCACAGGCCCATGGCCAGGGGGGTCTCAGTGTGGACACCCACTCTTGTCTCAAGGGCAGGGGACCACAGACGCCAGTGACGCGGTAAAGGCTGGGGCTAATGGCTCTGGAGATGGCTCTTTCCTCAGCTCAGGACTGGGTGGGACAGTGGAGCAAGCAGGCCGCCGTGTCAGAGAAGGGGGAGAGTCCCAGCGAGGCCAGGGGGAGCAGAGCGGTGAGCAGGAGGGAGGCGGTGGGGACGGAGGAAAGTCCTCCCCACACGCCACCGGAGGCGCCCGCGCCCCGAGTCCCTCGGCCCCGCCCTGCCCACACG
>RCUC01090472.1:0-18342 GCA_003697995.1 Taxidea taxus jeffersonii | reverse complement strand
ATTGTGTATACCATGCATATTATAAATCAATTGTGTGCTAAATCTCTATCATTCATTTATTAATTATAGTTCTTAACCACAGAAATAAACAGTCACAAGAAATTTACAATTAAATGTTCCTTGGACTCAACTAATTATTTGGGAAGTATTAAGATGCCTTGTTGTATTCTTTCCTGACTGCTGACAAGGCAACTATTTCCCATGTGAGATGAGACTTAACCAAACTGCCTCTTCTAGTGATCTGCCTCTTGATCTTGATTTAAAAGAGTTTCCCCAAAATTTTACTACCCCAGGGAGGATCCTATGGGTTATTTCCAGAGGATCATATGGGTTGTTTTCACAACCCAAAGATTACCTGTTTTAAAAGGATACACAATTTAAATAGTGCAATTTACCAGGCATAATTCAGTTAACAATAAGGCATGTGCTTGTAATTTGTATAAAGGAGCATAGATAGTAAAGGAACCAGGACTTATGGTCAGACCTGAATCTGGGACAGGTTAGGCCCTAAAGTAAGTGACAGCACCTCTGTCAACTGCCAGACTTAGAGAATAACAGTAATTCCCCTGTTGATTGCACAAATGCTTCACATTGTTGGTTACATGTACACATTAGGGGAAAAATCTAAGTAAAATCCCTAGTCCAGGATTTTGTGGTTGCTTACTGACTCAATACATGTTGGTTACTTTTATTATGATTAGGGTAATGACTGTACAAGTATGGGGTGATACTTAATGATATCATCTCATCTAGGTAAAAACTGATTATATTTTACTTCAGTTTTATGGTATTTACACTAAATAGTTAAAGAAATGTTGGGCAGGAGGAAGATTAGACATGTCCTATGATGGCTATGGAGGGTAGAATTAGGAATCTTGGTGAGAGTTACCAACCTGATTTCTAACTCAGTAAAAAGAAAAGAAAACTTGGATTCACCTAAGAATGTAATGAGTGATTCTAGAACTCAAGGGTTTTCTTTAATGGAAGTTACAGAACCAGATGATGTACTAGTGTCTTTATCTTCCTGAGATTCTGATTCTATGTCTTACTCTCTCCCAGCATCTAGTCAAGGGGGGCAGCTGAGACAGAAGGTGTAACATAAAGGCAAGACTGGTATAAGACAAAGTTCCTAAACAAAAGATTATAGTCTCAGAGAAAATGTGAAAAACAATTAAATATAGTTGGCTACTAGTTACCATATATTTGATAACAGTTTTCATGTGTTTGGATCTCATTAAATCTCATAGTCCTATTTAAAACTTAATCTTTTATAGACTTGTTTACATTTTCTTCAGCCCTTTCAGCACGTTCAATAGGATTTCCTTTTTTTATGTTTATTTATTTGACAGATAAAGAGAGATCATAAGTAGTCAGAAAGGTAGGCAGAGAGAAAAAGGGGGAAGCAGTCTTTCTGCTGAGCAGAGAGCCCAATGCAGGGCTCGATCCCAGGACCCTGAGATCATGACCAGAGCTGAAGGCAGAGGCTTAACCCACTGAGCCACCCAGGCATCCTTCAATGGGATTTCCTAAAAGCAGCTCAGCCATCTGTTTGTCTGAATCCCTTTGTGTTAGTCTAGACATTTATGGACATTCATTTCATAACACAACCATAAAAGCTAAAATTATGGTTTATTCCTTATCTCAAGAAATAAATTTACCTACACATTTTTATCTTGTCTTTCACATTTTCAAAAATTCCAAGCCTGCTTTGTTGATTCTTCCCACAAGACACAAGACCCTTGTTTTTTTTTTTTTTTTTTTGTTTTTTTTTTTTTTTTTTTTTTTAAAAAAAACACAGTTAGCTTTTTTCAGATGCTTCTGGGTTTTCTTTTTTTTTTTTTTAAGATTTTATTTATCTATTTGACAGAGAGAGATCACAAGTAGGCAGAGAGGCAGTCAGAGAGAGAGAGAGGAAGGGAAGCAGACTCCTCGCTGAGCAGGGAGCCCGATGCGGGGCTCGATCCCATGACCCTGGGATCATGACCTGAGCCGAAGGCAGCGGCTTTAACCCACTGAGCCACCCAGGCGCCCAGACCCTTGTGTTTTAATAGAAAATACAAACAGCAAGAATGAGAACGGAGTGCTCATTGTTCTTCATAATGAGTTTCATTATCATAAAGCTTGTTCATGCTATGTCCTCATGGTAAAGACAAGCCAAGGCTACCATCTCTTCTTAACTCATACAGTGTCAGAACTGAGTATCATGAGACTCGAGTAACTAGATGCTAAGAAATGGGAAATCAGATTAATCATAATGACTTGTTAACCTTAGAAATTTTTTATGTGGGGACACCTGGGTAGCTCAGTTTATTAAGTGTCTGACTCTTGATTTCAGCTCAGGTCATAATCTTAGTGTTGTGAGATACAGCCCCATGCCTGGCTCCACACTGGACCTGCTTAGATTCTCTCTCTCCTTCTTCCCTCTTCTTACTCTCTCCATTTCATTGATTAATTAATTAATTAAAACACCATAAAATAAAATATATAAAAGTTCTCTATGTGAAGTAGCAAACTGAATGGGACATGGATACAGTATAATCAATAAACTAGAAAAAAACTTAGGACTTCTAATTCCAGGAAGGAAGTCTACTAGTTAGGCTTTACCATCAAAATTGCTCCTTAACTTTTTTGAAGTCAGAATAAGCCTTAATTTCAAAACTGAGAAACCAAAACCTCCTTAATGAGACTTTTATCTTGGTCCTAAATTTTATTGGAAATGTTCATATAGGACATAAAGGTATTGGAGAATATGTAACACTCCTGACAATATCTTCAATAGCAGAAAATCCACTAGTGTCTCACTAATGATAAAACAAAATCCAAACTCACCATATGTAAAAAAGCCTCATTCTATCATAGGCCTATCTGTTCCTCCAAATACATAAACCTTGCTGTAGCAGACTTTATGTCACTGTTACATGCACTGAGAAATTTCCCATCATAGCAATTATCTTTATTACAGACTTACATGAATTTGTGCTTAATTGACTCAATGCCTGAGTCACCAACAGACAGTAATAGCTATGTCTATTTTTTTTGCCCATCATAGTAGCCACAATACCTGATTTCTAACAGGTACCTAGTGTATATTTGAAACAGATCAGTGAATTAATAAACCTTGTGTTTTCATCACCTTCTTTTGATTACCATTTTAATTTCCTTTCTAACTTTTCATGTTACAAAAGCTCCAGTAATCTTTAGCTTCACATTCCTCAAATTGTCCTGAACTCCGCTGATGGTTAAATTTACGACAAACATAGCTCTATCAGGTCACAGTTAAAATCACATGTTTTCCATGGCTCCTCATTATCTAGAATCTAGACTAGCCTTTCTCAGTTGAGGTTCTCAGAGGGAATGAAACCCAACCCCCGCCCAGGCACCAATATATGGAATGAATTAAGTTCTCTCCTATGCCTCTAGATTGATGGTAGCTATGTAGTAATTTTCAGAGAGTTCAGATAGTTGTTCAATTTATTTTATGTAAGGCTTTGTTGTCTTGTGGAACCTCAGTTGAGAAAGACTTGCTCCAGGAAAACAATGTGCACCTGCCTTAATTTTCTGATCTACTCTCCCATAACTACTCTCCCATAACTTCACATTACCTTGGCATTATTAAATTGAACTCTTCTACAGTCATCAGGCATTTCTGTCTCCACCAGTTAGTGCCCCTCATTCCTCACATATCCACTGTGCATCTCTTTGGATGAAATCTTAACCAGTATTTAAGATTACTCACAAACACTTCATGGAGAGTTCTTTGGGCTTCCTGCATATTGTTGTACGTATTACATTTAACTTACCATTATTGATAGTTTTGCATTTTTTAACCTCTCTTGTGAGTTCCTTGGAAGTTGAACTTCTGCCCACAAAAAAGAGCATCATGTCTTTTTCATAGCGAATGCCAGGTTCAGAGGGCAAACCATCATGCTGCTGAAGGAAAAGATCTAAGCAAAGCAGCAGAATCAGAAAAAAAATATAAGGGAAGGAGCAAGTGTCCTCTGATACAAAGTGTCAGCTTTCCATCACTGTCTGACATAAAGAACCAATCCTCATAATGAGCACCAGCATGACAAGGAATTAAACATCAGGAGAAATTATTTAAAATTATTACTGACTCTTTCTTTGCAAGTGTGTGTACTTAAATTAAAATGCCAGGATTCCTCACATGTGTGGGTATGTGCACCTGCATGCACACAGACATTCTAAGCTATAGAGGTTAATACATTCTATATTTAACAATATATTCCCAGAAAGGTGATCAGCATAAGTGCATAATCGACAAGATAGTGAGAAGCTTTGGTTCAAGATTGAATAGCAACACTGTCCTTCAAAATCAGGATGTTCTTTCTGACTCTGGTTGGGACTTTCTTAGCAGGTTATCTGTCCCTTTATTATGCATATATAGCAGTCTTTTGAGAAACTGATTGCTATTATATGATCATATTGTTCTAAAAATGTCTACATATATCCCTGCTCTAAATGTATACTATATGTTTATGCATTAGTGTATATGTGCACACATGGGTATGTGTATATATGTATGTGTTTATGTCTAATACATATGTGTTATGTGTATATATGTATAAGTACTTTGGAATCTAGATCAATTTTCATTTTGTATATCTCATTGCTAACTTTCATGAAGTTCACTTTAATATACATCTCATGTTTGCAAAGCTGATTTTGATACTATTTTATCATATTAATGTCTTCCTGTCACATTTTCATTTATAATATTTAATATCCTATTGTTGCTGTGTGCTAAATGGCCCCATGATGGTCATTTTTTAAAAAGTGAATATAAATTTTTAAATACTTAAAGAATCATAGTGTAGATCAATCACTAAAAATATATAACACTCAATGTTTTATTGTGAAATTTTGCTTTTGGCTTAGAGGTTATTTACTATCCATATTTAGAAAAGTGTCTATTATTTAAAAACGATACAATTAAAATTTGTCCATTTTTGTGCCTGACCCTAATAATAATTAAAATATTCAGGAAAGGGACGCCTATGTGGCTCAGCCAGTTAAGCGTCTGTCTTTGGCTCAGGTCATGATCACAGGGTCCTGGGATCGAGTTCCATGTCAGGCTCCCTGCTGAGCAGGGAGCTCCTCCCTCTGTCTACTTCCCCTTCTGATTGTGCTCTCTCTCTCTCTCTGACAAATAAGTAAACAAAATCTTTAAAAATAAAAATAAAAACTAAAATATTCAGGAAAATGTGAAATGTATGTTTTCAGAGGCCATAATAAAAATGAATTCTGTTGATACAGACTTTTCCAATGGAGAGTAGGCACTCAGTCTTCAGTCTGCTGAGCATAGCATGTCTACCTGAAAAACTGAGAAGCTGGAGGCCGCCATGCAATTTCTGCCACACAATTTCTTTCCATGTCAAGTTACAAGAAATGTCGATAAATAAGATATAGAATTATAGGCACATAGGTCTGTGTGATGATTTTTTGACTTTACAGCAGTTAACACTGGAGGATTTAAAAATATAATGCCCTAAATCTTAAAAATTATTATTAATGAACAAATCAAGACAACAACCATATAACACATTAAACACAAGAAATATTAAACTAGAATTGTGCAGAGTTTTATAAAATTAAAAAGCAGAATAAGTGATATATCAGAGTAAGTGGAAATGGGATAAGATCCCTATTAATCCTCTGAGAAGTAGATAACATATCATTACTCAGCCCATCCAGACAGCATAATATGTAGGTCTCTGTTGATGGAAACACCTTAAAAATGTGTCTAGAGTGACTCGCACATTAATCCCAATAGAAGAATAAACGCTCTGTACACAGAGAAAATGTATTTTACCAGAAAATGGGTAAAGTTTCAAGATATGCTCTATGAGAAGGTCCCAAGACTACGAGTACAGATCATCTAGTTTTAAATTTGGCTTAGAAACCAAGAAGCTACATGAAGAAAACACGTAATATAAAAATACCCCTGGTTTGCAATACTCCCAAAGTCCCAGCTCCTGCGAAAGTTGGAAAACTAGAAAATAGACAATATAAACAAGCCAGAAACAAAGAATATTTTTCTTGAAAAAAGTAAGAAGCAATGCGGCTCAAAATACTAAGTTGAACCAGCTAAATGACTTGGAAATATGTGTTAACTCTCCAATCTTCGGTCCTTCCACTGTAAATATAATAAAAAAACATTTTAATATATTAAAAACCATTTCTATACCATTTTAACTTTCATCTCCTTCAAACTTACATTCTGTAAGCCAGTTGGCATGTACAAATATCATGGACAAACACACATACACACAGTGGGGTAAAAACAAGTGATGTTGCTTACTTAGTGTTTTGTTCTGACTAAAACATTCTCTAAAAATCCATATATATAATATATATGGAAAATGGGACTAAAAGTGAAGAACTCATAAAGCTGTTGTGCAGTCCAATGAGACTACAATATAAGACACAGCATTATACTTTACCCACTTAGTCAATACTCAATAATGGTGGTCATTATTATCACCTTTGGCTCCAAATGCCATGGACAGCCATGGGAAAGGCTGAGGGTAAGGCATGATCTGTGCAAAAGAACAGGATGTTGGCACTTGCACATCTGACTTAGGCGGATTCAAGTGAGCTTCTTAAAGCAAGTGTTGGAAATCCACTCTGTTCCTCTCAGTGAGCATATGCCACAGTGTATGAGCCCAGCCACAGAGCCTGCTGTTTCTTCAGTCAACCCCTCTGCCTCCAATGTTGTGAACATCTCAGTTCACTAAACATGATTCTAGGGTTAAATATACATATTTTTCACAAAGCATGATGCCAAAACACAAGCCAGAATGTCACCTGATAGTCAGCTGAAGAAATGATGATTGATCTGATGCTGCAGGAAAACCTGTCTGACTTTGTAGGTTACTGAAGTTACTCCTGTCAATATATTGTAACCAACAGTGACTTAGTGGAAACTTTCAAGGGGAATGTTTTACTATGTTTCAGTTCCAATTTATGAGAACATTTTAAAAGCCACTTCCAGATGTTTAGAAACATCCCCAGAGAAGAGACAATAAATATTTTTAATATTCCCCTTAAACTGAAGGTTTGCCAACAACTCAAATCTACTCCACAAACATAAACACTGAAAATGGTTTGATCAGAATAACCCAGATGAAGGCTTACCTATTTAATTTCTACAGCACAGTTTAGGAGTCTGGAGCAAAGGTGTTTCAGGCATCAGAAACAAATTTGCTCCTAACCAGAAGGTGATTCAATGCAAACACCTGGAAAATGCAAACACCATCAATCCTTGGACTGAAGACAGAGCTCAAGGCTCAGAAGGTGGAAAAAAAAAAAAACCAAGAGAAAGAGGTGGTAATTTTGCAGACAAAGGCTTTGGGGCTGAGGGATCTGAGAGGGTAGAAGGGCAGGGGGTTGGTGTCCGGGTGGCATGCACACCTGCACATGTACAGCTCATAAAAGAGAACAATGCAAGTAGGGGGTAGTAGGGCAAGTTGATAAAAATATTAGAAGCTGCTGCCAGATGATATATCCCTGAGCACTTAAGGTTCTGCTATTTGGCAATCAGTGTGAGCTATGCAGTTTCCTGGTGCAGGAAAGGAAATCATAAACACCTCTTTGGCTAGGCTCTCACTGCACTGGCTTTTGGTTAGGAGTCACTTGGAGAATTGTAACAGACTTTTAGGGTTCATCAGTGTTGTAACTATAAACATTTGTTAAGGAGAACCCAGATATATCAGATGGTAAACTGCATGGCTTAAAAAAAGTCTACCAAGCAACTGAAATAGAGAAGTTTATGACTCACAGGTCCAGGAGAAAGTACACAGCACGCCTCCAGGAGCCGCAGGGGGAGGTCAACATAGGAGCAGGCACAGAGCACGGTAGGACCTAAGGCACATGCCCTCATTAGGGTCTGCATATGCAGTGTTGGTGGGTTCCTGGGATTGCACCAGTTTGGTCAATTCAAATGAAAAAGAGCAGGGTTTTGGTCAGGTTCCCAGGGGTCATACTTAGGGGTTCACAAGAAGAAGCCCCTGGGAGGTGTAGGAGAAGAGTGCTGGGGAGTCATATCAGGAATTTACATTTATTTGTGACTCTACAGGCTGTTATCTAGGGCATGTGCTGGGGCGAGGCACTAGTTAGTTCAAGGCCACTACAAGCCACCTGGCCGCACAAAATGGATGCTGAGGCAGCAATATCTTGGAGTAGTAGTTAATATCTCAATAATCAAGAAAGACTAACCTGCCAAGAATGAAAAAGTAGGAAACCAAATTAATACAAGCCTTCTTCCCCAGTCACCTAATTAATTTATTTTTATTTATTTATTTATTTTTTTACTTTCTTGGGCACCTGAGTGGCTCAGTTGGTTAAGCGACCGCCTTCAGCTCAGGTCATGATCCCAGAGTCCTAGGATCAAGTCCTGCCTCAGGCCCCCTGCTCAGTGGGTAGCCTGCTTCTCCCTCTCCTCCCTGCTCCTTCCCTCTCTCACTATCTCCATCTCTCTCTCTCACTAATAATTAAACAAAATATTTCAAAAAAAAAAAAAAAGAAAGAAAAGAAAAGAAAAATTTTGGCCTTCTCTCAATGCCATGCATAATGCTCAGGGCAATTATCTGTCCAGACAGTCATGAAAAAGTGTGACCATGCTCCCTGGATGCCTAAGATACTCTTCACTGGCCATGATGACCACCAGCTCTGGGCTATCCTTTTAAATACAGACCCAATCTCCTTCTAGAATATTCCTCTGCCTGATAGCTGCTCTTGCTCTCCTGGGGGTGGGGTAGGAGAAGGAGGATATGAAGCCCTATGACTGATGCTCTGTTTATAGTCACTCACCGTGCAGGTAAGGAACTTGGTCCAGAGGCAGAGATTTCTGATAAGCATCCATTGATCTTCCCTAAACAAAGGTTCAGGCTTAAAGCAAGAGAGAGAGAATTACAACATCAATTTGGTGAAACTGGCTGCATCTTCATGAAAAGAGATAACTCTGTGTATTGTGGATGTGACTTTTTGTCATCTTCAGGTTTTGTACATAGACAGGTAGTGGAACACTGCTATTAGCCCTAATACTCCACTAAAGAGGCAGCGATTATGTCAAAACAGAAATATATTGTCTGTGTTCAACTAATATTGTCTACCTGCTATCTGTTGCTGGCAAGGAGATGCAGCAGAAAATACTGCTTAGGACAGAGAACTGATAAGCAGCTGGCTCATCACGGACTATGCAACTATTATATTTTCATTCTGGCTCTGAAAAAGGAAACACGTAAAATACATGAAATATGTATCAGCACCTCTAGCAGTGAAATTAAGCCATCTTATTAATTTTTACAAGGGTTTCAAGAAACACTCATTAGGCCTTTTGTTTGAATTGAATTTTATCTCTTGCCTCACCTTAATTCCTAGAATACAAAGCAACTTTTACTTTAACACCTTGGTTTCTACTGAGAGATGGTAAATAAAATACTGGGATATTTTGGAAATCGAATAATTTCTTAAAGTTCAATCCTAGCTGTTTCTTACTGTATTTTGCCTATTTCTTATAATGGTTACCTTATTGTTACTATTATTATTCACCATTATTATCACTCAAACCATTATGCTAGGCACTTATACAATGTATTATAAATACTTTAAAAAATCAGGCAAGACAGAAATTACCATTGTCATTACTAGCTAAGGAAGATCCTCAGAGTACAATTTACTTTCTGAAGCCCTCAGCACTTATAAGTCCCAAAGCCTCTATTAAATCTCATATTGGAACAATTCCAAAATCTATGAATATCCATGCCATCAATAATGCCTCCATATAAAAACTTGTCAAGGATCAATGAGAAAAGTGCATAATTTATATTTTACTACTATATCAGTCAATCTAATAATACTAATGAAATGGCTCAGATAAACCTTTTGCCTGAAAGTCTCAAACCTGGATAATCCAATGCAGCTACTTATAAAGCTCCTACCAATTATAAAAATATTGAACATATAATCCTTTCTAAAAAGTCTGGAGTGAATTAAATAAACAGCATGAACAAAGTTCTGATCTCACATTTATTTAGGGTCAATATTATTATTTACATACTTTGAAACCAGAAAAGCCCCTTCCATGTTTTTTACTTTTCATGATTTAAAATAGGATAACAGATGGGAAGCCTGGGTGGTTCAGTTGGATAACCATCTGCCTTAGGCTCAGGTCATAATCCCAGGGTTCTGGGATCAAGCCCTGCATATTGCTCTCTGCTCAGCAGGGAGCCTGCTTCTCCCTCTCTCTCTCTGCCTGTCTCTCTGCCTACTTGTGACCTCTGTCTGTCAAATAAATAAATAAAATCCTTAAAAAATACCAGAAATCTGGTACATATTGCTTCAGACCTAGGTATTGAAAACTCACAGCCAGGCAAAAGCCACTAAGCATAGGACCAGAGTTTGGAGGAAAGGAAACTACAGATTCTATAGAGTGTGCATGACAGAATTCACCCCACTCAAGCACTCATGACAGTGGGAAAGAAGAGGCAGCAGGTGAATCACCCAAGTAATAGGTCATCAGAAATCCTGATGAAGGGGTGAAAGGGTGAAGGAAGACACTTTGGACTAGGGCCTGGATGATTTTTTATTATAGTCTTGGCCTTGACACAAATTAATTTTGCAATCTTAAGCAAGTTATTTTCCTTCTATGAGCCTCCATTTTCTCATCTCTACAGGGATATTCAGGAAAAGCCAGACCGATGAATTTGATTGAGTGTTCCTTCAAGTTCAAGTTTTGAAATTGCCAAATGACAAATTTTCAAAACATGTTGTTTTCAAGGAGAAAACATGTTTTATGTATCTTTCCTTCAGCCATAGTTTCAGCAGCCGAGTGCTTAGCACTGAGAAACATTGCAGCACTGCTCATTACAGTTTGCTGGTAGAGTTTTCCTGGTTTAGCCTCTTACTTCTTAACCAAGAGATCGAGGTGGAGTTGATGTTATTTCTACATATTTGTGGACTGTTTCACTCACAATGAAGATGGAGGTATTACACAAAGTTACACAGGTGCAGCCACCACATAGTTGTCCAATTGATGCCCTGTACAACTGTGGTCAGTAGTCCTGGGCTGGCTGTGATTGCAACAAGCAGTATACTTGTTTAGATGAGATGTGGAGTAAAAGATCATGAAATAAAAACTTCCTACACAAGAAGAACCAGTGGAAAGAAAGGCATCAGGTAGAATCAGTGTGTAGTTAGCTATAGTCCAAGCTGGAGATTTATTTAATTGATGACGACTAACTCTCTTTTTTGGAAACCTATAAATGACCAGGTCTTTAAGAGAAACATGAAAATTATAACTCTTTATTTGCATTTCTATCACAAATGATTTTAAGACCAATCAAGCACCTAAAGAGAAAATTAAGTATTGGTATCTAGTAGAAATTTTTAGTATATTTCAAAGTCAAATGCATAAATAGTTCTGTGTATTCACATCCAAGATGATAGGCAGCTAAATATCAAAGGGTCACCCCTCAGTATTAGTAAAAATAATACATTGTAAAATAAGAATTCTCCATGTTCCAAATCAAATCAAAAATTTTCACAATGAATTCTAAATATCTACACCTGTATATGCATATATGGGAGTGTAAGAATACTATATGTGGCTCTTGGAAGCTGAGCATTTGTGTATGTTTATGGACTTACCTGTGTGTGTGTGTGTGTGTGTGTGTGTGTGTGTGTGTGTAAGAGAGAGAGAAATAGGGAGAAAGAGAACAAATAGATGTTTTGTGTATAAGCATGTGAGTATGAACTTGCACACTTCTAATTTGAAAATCACCAACGATCACATTTCCTTGTATAGCCAGAAGCACACAGAAATCTTCAGCTTCATAGGAATCTTTCCCATTGAATAATGAATTACACCTGTGCACACAATAAGCATTTGTTCTTGGAGATTTATGGAAGAATTTAAACAAAGCATGGAAAGATACCATATTCATGTAGCTGATAAATTTTTAAAGCTTTGATATGGACCTAGATATACAAAGAGCAAATAAACATTTATCTTATAAAGGGGAGAAACCCTAAAATTGGTAAATATAACTGTAATTTACTTTTATATAAAAATTGTTAATGTGTAATTTTTATTTTATACGGCCACCAATAAATAATGTCAATATAGGCCAAAGGTCAACAAAATACAAAATGTCAATGATGTGCACAATTTTCCATAACTAAATGCTTTTAGAAATGACAAAATTATTATGATGAGTAGTAGGTGGCAATGATGCAGCTCTAATTTTTCAGTGGTTATTGGGAAATTAGGCAGTTAGATGTTAATGGTCATGCTAAACCCATAATGAGGAGGCAAATGATCACATTAACACACACCATATGTTTATAATCATTTGTTATGGTTAGTCTACCATCCCTAAAGTGAGAAGAAAAGTTCAATTTAAATTGGGAAGAGAAGTAAGAGTATCTTCAACACTGAAGACAGGGATACAATGATTCTTTCTCCTTTCCACCAGGAATCTGTCTCCCTACTTTGCCTCTTGTTTTCTTAATGACTCATTGAATTCTATTTATTTCTTTAGTCTATCCACACTTCTGTGTTCTCCTACCTATCAACAGCTCACTACTCTTAGTCTTCTCTTTCTCTTTTCCTTGTCCTCAATTAACCTACCCTATATATATTTTTTTTTTCTTTATGCCTTAGCTTAACCAATTTAAAGCCCCAGGCCACACTATCCATCTCCTATATTCTGGGATGCACTGACTACGTTCACAGTACCACACAGAAGTCATACCTACCTTCCCTATCTACTTCATACTCAGATGTTTACATTCAAAGGCACATTCATGCAAAGGTGATTTTTCCACTTCATTACCACCCCCCCAAGTTGAACTGCAAGTAATTTACATAACCTTTCACACATTTCAAAAGGCAAAGCTCTCTGAATTTTTAACTCAGTTTTGGAAAATATACTCAAGATGCCCTATGAGACATAGCATATCAAAGACAAAATAACAATAGTTATTACTGATCAGTACCTTTCTATTGATGATAGTTTCTTTGGATTGAATCCTTGTTAAATGACACACACAGACTTATGCTGTAGCTAATACTCAGAGTAATCGGGGAGTCTTTGGTATCACTACACATGAGGAAAACCAGAATCAGGCAAATGAAGCATCTGCAGTCCTGGGATTCCCACTCAGGAATGCCAAATGTTGACATGGGTGATTTATTAATTATAGAACCAATCATGTAATCCCATTTGAAAAAGTCAAAAGACTAGCCATACTTGATTTTAACCTTTCACTTGTTTTGGGTGTCCATTATCTTTTATTATTGTTTATTTATGTATTTATTTATTTATTTATTTTGCTGCTTGTCTTATACCAATAGCCACCATTAATATGGTATTAAGCTATCCTGGGCATGTTGTCAGTATAGAAGTTGTGTGGACTGTGCATGTACTGAGGAATGTAAGATGGGTACAACCCCCTTTACCCACCTCTATGTAGTACAGTTTTCATATTCTTAATATACCTATATCACTCTGATCAACATAAGATTCAAAAAGGAACTGAATAGGTGATATTAATAAAAATGACAAAGTAAAAGCCTCCAAAACCTTCCATAAAAGACATGAGAAAACTGTGTGCATGCCTGTGTGTGTGTGTGTGTGTGTGTGTGTGTGTGTGTGTGTATGTGTGTGTGTGTTTAATGGTCAGAATCAACATTTCAGAACTCTGGAATTAATTGATGGTTTGAAGGAATCTGGATAGTGTTTAATTTAAAGAGAAATGCTAAATATGGGAAGAAGAGAGAGTTTCATGACATTTTTAACTTACCCTATTCCCATTCACTCCATGCCAGCTCAGTGATAGCCTTGAAAACAACACCTTCACAATCACATGAAAACCCACAGGTTGACAGGCACTGAAGGAAGAACAAGATTGGAGCCCATTCAAAGGCCCATTCAAGAGAATTCAAGAGAATTTTCATTATTTAACCAGTTTGGTATTTCCCTAGAGTATTCCACTTCCAAAGCTGTCTTTATTTTAACTGTCTTAGCCCATACTCAGGCTCTTATAACAAACATGTCATAGACTGAATGGCTTAAACAACAAACAGTTATTTCCAAGAGTTCTGGAGGACGGGAAGTCCCATCGATTCAGTGCATGCTAAGCCTGACTGCTGATTAACAGCTGGCAGTCTTCCAATGGTGTCTTCACACAACAAATGGAGTGAAGGAGCTCTCTGGAGTCTCTTTTATAAGGGCACTAATCCTACTCATGAGGGCTCCCACCTCATGATCTAATCACCTCACAAAGGCTCCACCTCCAAATACCATCACATTGGGGATAAGATTTCAGCATATAAACTGGGGTGGGTGGGCTGGGGGACACGGGCAATCAGTCCATAAGCACTGACTCAAAGATCACTCAGTGTAAAAAGACTCAAGAGATTTGTTAAAAACAATTACAGGTGGGGACGCCTGGGTGGCTCAGTTGGTTGAGCAGCTGCCTTTGGCTCAGGTCATGATCCCAGCGTCCTGGGATTGAGTCCCACATTGGGCTCCTTGCTCGGTAGGGAGCCTGCTTCTCCCTCTGCCTCTGCCTGCCACTCAGTCTGCCTGTGCTCACTCTCTCTGACAAATAAATAAATAAAATCTAAAAAAAAAAAAAAAAAGAGAGAGAAAAAAAAAAAAACCTTTTAAAACAATTAGAGGTGGGGCACCTGGGTGGCTCAGTGGTTTAAGCCTCTGCCTGCAGCTCAGGTCATGATCTCAGGGTACTGGGATCAAGCCCCACATCAGGTTCTCTGCTCAGGGAGAGACTGCTTCCCCCCCCTTCTCTCTCTGCCCACCTCTCCACCTACTGGTGATCTCTCTCTGTCAAATGAATAAATAAAAGAAAAGAAAACCAATTAGAGGCAATTGCTTAATATCATGAATGCCTAAGGTAGTAGATAACAATTTACACAAACAATAGGCTAATTATAAAGTTTAAAAAGGAAAAACTGAGAAATTAGATGTCCCTAGACAGGGCTGAAAAAACTGTAGTGTAATCCTAGCAATTCTGAAGGCACATACTAGGGCTATGTGCATGTACAGGG
Organism: Taxidea taxus jeffersonii; assembly: GCA_003697995.1. Classification (NCBI taxonomy): domain Eukaryota; kingdom Metazoa; phylum Chordata; class Mammalia; order Carnivora; family Mustelidae; genus Taxidea; species Taxidea taxus. The sequence continues at coordinate 3,251 of RCUC01090472.1, read as the reverse complement.
CTGTGCACATGCTTAGCAAAAATCTGAGAATATCCTAAGTATCTACTTCTGGTTAACCTGGAGGCTCTGTGCCAATAAGCAGCAAAAGTTAAGCAATGTTATAAAATAAAAGATATTCCCTGATAAATAAAACTGAGTTCATTGTCAACACATTAGTACTATAAGAAATATTAGAGCAGTTCTTCAAAACGAAACAAAAGGGCAGTAATAGTAGCTCAAATCTATATTAAAAAATAAAAAAGCAATGATAAATGTAATTATAAGTGATGCTTTAAATCTACACAAAAGTCTTCATCACCTGCCCTGTGATACTTCAGAATGTGAGAGAAGGACGTTTACACTATTTTTCAAAGAAATTCAGATGAATACTAATTTTTTAAAGATTTTATTTAGGTACTTGACAGGCAGAGATCCCAAGTAGGCAGAGAGCCAGGCAGAGAGAGGGAAGCAGGCCCCCCGATGAGCCGAGAGCCCAACGCAGGGCTCCGCCCCAGGACCCTGGGATCCTGACTGAAGCTGAAGGCAGAGGGTTTAGCCCACTGAAGCACCCAGACACCCCAGATGAATGGTATATTATCTTCATTTTTTATAAACACAGTACCATGCATAACATTTAGCATGTACACTTATGCTATTTCAAAAAATACTAAAAACAGGTTTATAAAAATATTATAATATTTTTTATTAAATACATTGCATGACTTTGGCAAAATCATACATATATACATAGGCATCTCTATTTAAATGGATGAGTGAGTGTGTATGTGTATGTGTGTGTGTGTGTATTTATGCTTAAAACATCAGGTAAAATAAATTGATGAGATGATTTTAAATACTTGATTTTCTTTCTAATTTCCATCTGATGGCAATCAATGAATTTTTTTTTTATGAAAATATACCCAAGTAATGAGACATCTGGTAAATTAGAATATTTCCCTAAGCAATAATATTCGGGGACATAGTCTGAGGAACTACTGCATTTGTCAATTTAGAGATATCTTGACTGGTGTTCTATATTATTTAGTGATAGAAGCTTTACATAATGTTATGTTTTATTTATACCTTATACTTCTTTTGGAAAACATGTATTTTTTCAAATTATTAGCTCTAAGATTAGGTTAAAGATATATCATAAGATAAAATAAAATATATTTTCACATTCATGTCATGCTAATAGCCGATGCTGAGAAACAATAAGTTATGAAGGGATATCAACAGTCAGGTGATAGAGAAATGGCATCCATGATATTTCCATGACACAGTTCTTCGCCTTTAGAAAGAACAGAGATTACGAATGGACAGATATTATCATCTGTAGCCAGCAGTGTTGGACAACTTGGATGTAGGTTTAAATAAGATGGACAAATAGATTGAAGCATGATTGGGATTTTGCCAGGCAAACACGAGGAAAGGACAATGGGATCAAAAAATGAACAGTATTTCTAAGAACTGAAGTGGGACTGAAGAACATGTTGGAGCCAGGTATGAAAGGAAGTAAAGCTACAGGTGCCTGATAGAAATACCAAACTTTCCCATATTTGCATAATCACTCTGTGAAAGTTTATCTATTTTATCCATGAAGATATGAAATTATATATGCTTTGCATCCTAAATCCCAAAGCAGTTCTTCAAGGTTTTCAGCTCTATCACTGTATAGATGCATGTTCTTATCAAGTCATTAAATCAGAGCAATAATCCTCAGGATTATGTGTACGTGAAAGCATTCTAGAAACTATCATTGCTGTTGCTTTGAAGGGAAAATGCAGAAATATATGACAATTTTATAAAGATATTAAACAACCTAATTTCCCTTCCTAGGGAAGGATCAAGATGAGACAAGGACAGCTTCAAGAGTTATAAAGTTTTCCAAATAATTTAAGATCAAGCTATGCAGACTTCAGTGATGAAATTAGGGAGTAAAGTCTATGATATTATCACATACTCATTATAAATTGCTGCTTAGGCCATCAAACATTTCACTTAGTATATATTTTTATTTAAACATCTGAAAATAAATGTATTGGTTTATATCCTTTTCTTGCTTGATACATGATCTCTTAAATAATAAATATCATTTTGTATCATCTCCATCCTGCTGCATAGTGAAATGGAGCTTTGTGATAAGTATATCATAACAATTCAGATATTTTTACCTGCCATAATTCAAAGTTTAAGTTTCAAATTCAAGGATTTCAAAGGAATAAATAAATTGCTTCTCTGTAAGAATGTAAGAATAAATACACAGATGATAATAAAATTCAAACATAATTTAACTTAGAAAACTACAACAGATGAACTAAAATCATACACCTTATCACTCATATTACTTCACCTATTTTAATTTCATTCTTTGAAGGAACAGAAAAACAAACAAACAAAAACACACAAAATATGATCCAGTGGACATATATCTTGCAGAACAGAAGTATTAAAAATCATGACTACATTTCTCTGTTTTATAGAAAATGTGGGGTTTACCTTGAGTAGGAGAAACAATGAGTTATAACAGTCTTTTAGGGTACCTGGGTTGCTCAGTGGGTTAAGCCTTTGCCTTTGACTCAGGTCATGATCTCAGGGTCTTGGGATCGAGTCCTGCATTGAGCTCTCCGCTCAGCAGGGAGCCTTCTTTCCCCCATCTCTCTCTCTGTCTGCCTGTCTGCCTAATTGTGATCTCTCTCTCTGCCAAATAAATAAATATTTTTTTTAAGAAATAACAATAAAAAAATAAAAAACACGACTATTTGAAAGATGAAAGTAGTGTAACACAATGGGAGTGCTTTAGTATTATGAAGAAAGTTGTCAGAACTAAATGAAGTACCAACCAAGATGGGGGTCGAGGGTTTGCTGAACAGTGCTGAAACAAATATGCTCAGATTATTACAATAAGCAAGAAACCAGTTATCAATAAAGTATGGTCCTCAGAAAAAATACAAGGAATGTTCTTTTATAAATTGCTTATTTTTTCAGTGTCTATGGTACTGTCAACTGTACTTTTCTAATTCTTATACATATTTATATTTTCATATTTTCCATTTGCCTTTACTAAAGGCCCATATTTTGAGGTATGTTTATTTTTTTGACAATATACTTTTCTATTTTGTTAATTTTATCTTTGATAATGCTAATTGTCAGTAGCTTCATTCTTGTAGTATGTGGTTACAATATTTTTTCTACTTTCTCAATCTAAATGGTGTATATTTATTATGAGACATTCTTTAATAATAATAATATTTTTCTCCAAATAAAGTAAT